>JXCR01140376.1:31706-71307 GCA_002079205.1 Phalaenopsis hybrid cultivar
TATATATATATATATATAAAAGTAAATACATATATATATTTACAACCCAACTCCTTATCAAGCTAAACAATTGAATTCCCAATGTCAAGAAGAAACACAATCTCAGCAACAGGGCATAACAATTCATGTCCACACCTACAAGACCAGCCATCATCTTTGCACTCTTAGATAAGGGATTTGAAGTTTGTCCCCCTGAGTAAGTAGCTGTAGGGAGGGGGAGAGAGTTGTGGACACTTCAGGATGATCAGCATGAGCACCTTCTATAGCTATANATTCATAGTTTAAATGAACGAGCACTACACCTCAAGTCATGTATCTTTTCTGAAAGATAAACACAAGACATAAAAGTGAGGCCAATCAAATAAACCAAGAAACATATGACATCTGTTTGGCGTGTAAAACCCATTTTATTTATAAGATGATAAGTTTACCTATTTAATATAAAAAATTAAATAGAGCTTATTTTAAGTTGGGTTAGGAAAGCTTCTTTTAAGGGCAAGACCCTATAATTAATTACATCTTAGATAAAAGAAGTCACCTAAGAAAACTCTAGATAAAAATCAATGCATATTGTCTTCAAAGAGTTCAAAGTAATAGGACTTTTCAAAGAGATCAAAGAAAGAGGTGTGTAATGGGAATGGCTCAAATTTGGAACATTTATTGTGGAATCTAAAGGAAGAAGAACTAGGGGATGCCACAAATTCTGAGGAGAACCTTAGTGACTTCCCACGCTATCCTATGGTTTGGTTTCCATTTAGAGGAGAAATATTTAAATATTTCATCCTTCCATATTTATTAATTAGGGCTTACATTCATGAGAAACGATCCTTCAAAAAGCCTGGAAGATATGGGGATTTAGGTCGTGACAAATGACAACCTCGGAATCCTAAAGTGAATTAGAACTTATATTGTATAGCGAGGTTATACAAAGGCTTAAAGATAAGTTAACGATTTATATTGCATAAGCAAACAACTTCGAAATCTTATGGATTGTTATTTAATTCTAAGAAAAGAATGGTTTAGCTTATGTAGATATGTTTTGCTGATGATGATGGCCGTGTTGTTCGCAATGCTAGCTCCAAGCTCCTCTTCATGGTGAATTTAAGTTTTCTAATGTGTTAAAATCTAGATGTTAAATCAAATGTCCTAAGGTTATTTAAATATTATGGGGGATGTTAAAATTGATTAGAGCAACACTGGTTAGGATCCTGCGGTTCCCTCATTCCGACACCACTGTATTCTTTCAGAGTCAGTTAGTTCAAGTGAATTTACTAAACTCAACTTAATGAGTTACAGCTTTCATTTAGACCATGGGAAGTCTCGGTAGCAGCCGTAAGTTACCTCCTCTGAGGGATTCCCAATCATCTGATAGTGATATTTTACATTAGTTGTTATTTTTGTTTTGTGATGTTTGTGATTAAATTTTGAGTTCTCTTATATTTTGAATATTGTGGCAGTGAATTTTATCTTGTTTGATTTTTAAATTTTTGTTTTGGTTGTGCAGCTATCCTAATATTTTTGGTTTCGACATGCATGGTGACATCGTTGTTTAACATGCAATTTCAAGACAAGAAGTACAGAAAGGTAAATGCAATAATTTAAAAGGTACCTGTTGATTCTTCTCGTTACTACACCTGGAAGGTTAGCTTTGACAACAAATATATATAATCTTGCAAAGAATTTAAATTACAGGAGTAGATGAATTTATAGCTGCCAAACCCCAAGTTATGAGTTTATTGATTCCTGAAAGATCTTAATGGATGATTTTAGAAAAAAAAATACAAAAAGTTTAATTTGCCCTTCAAAATATTCAAGAGATTTTAAAGTGCTCGGGGCATGATCCTATGCTACTTTGAAGATTTAGTGAAACATATTGAGTTCTTTCTGAACTTATCATATTGTTATATTAATCATCCAAGATTGAGTTAGGACTACCTTATTACTTAGTGAATCTTAACATTTCAACAATCCCAAGAAGTGAATGAAGTTAGATAGTCACTTAACATTTCATTTGACAGTTATATGAGTGGGTACCCGAAAGAGTAAGTCCTTAGTCATTAAGGATTTTAATGCCTAGGGTTAAAGTAGGGCCTGAAGTGTCTAAAATGTTTATCAATTAATTAAGTCCATCTTTTTTAATCCCAAGTTAAGACAATTCTTACATATTAAACCTATTTCATTCTTAAATATTCTTTTAATTTTAATTTTAATTTTCAAAGTAAATTTGAGATAATTAAATATTAAATAAAATGGGATTTCAATTCTCATTAATATCATACTTAGTATCTGACCACCAATTGATGGGCTTTAAGGTAGGTGAATTAATATCTTCATAGCTTAAGCCCATTAACTTAGGATCATCCTATTGAATTGACTTTCAAGTTATAATGATCAACAAATTTGCACCTATATCCTTATTATGAGACAAGTGGCAGGTTGGTTTCTACCATTTACCCTTTATATTTCGATGATCCAAAAAGGTTTATTATGATCAATATTACCCATTTACACTTTGATTAATCCTAAAATTTAATTAATGCATTAAAATTCCAAAACTACCATTTTGCCCCTGGGGCTCCCCACTTCATAACTTATCAAGTAAAACTCAAGTCTCACAAAATAAGCTCGAAGAAAACACAAGGGAATCTCAATGAAAATAAAAGTGAAATAATGAAAGTCGAAATGGACTATAAGTATTCAGGTTCGGGTGGCCTCAGATTTAGGTGTTCTCAAGGGACTTCAAAGGCTACTATCGGTCACCCGTATGTATAAAGCCCAACATTCAATTAGAAGGGTGTCCTACAATATCAACTTAGGAGTGTACTCCTTAGCTCGCTACTGGTAATTGACAAGCAGGCAATCAAATTTAATTACTTATTTATATTTTGGCATGCATATAGATTTCAGACATATAAGGGAAAGTAGTATCAACATTTGTAGTCAAAATACTTTCGCAAATGTAGTACCTATTCTTATCAGTTTTGTAGAAATATGATTGTCCATGAGTCGATCACGTCGTCGTGCGTAGGACTGCCATCAAACTGAGAGGGTAAGAGTCTCCTGATAGTCTTGTGTCGGAGAATAATATTATCATCTTATGGTTCACCAGTTCCCTGGATCGGAACTTGATGTCGTAGGATAGAATCGTATTATATTCCATGATAACAATTTTATATATGCTTAAAAATAACATATTTAATACTGCTGCTAGAAGATTTAATTCCTCAGTAACGACACCAAAAACTTAATTTTATAGATTCAATAAAGATGAATATATAAAATATTCAATAATGGTAAAGTCACACTTATCAATGCAAGTACACGTATTGCTCAAGTAATATAGGGCTCTAATGGAGTCCTAGATATCGATCCCACAGAGAATAATATTAGAGGCTATTAACTAAGAATTTAGAAAATCAATACTTAAGCACAACAATATAATCCAAATTACTTATCTATCACTAATAAGCAATCAAAATAAATATGTAATTTTAATAGCTCTTAAATAACTAGTTCTACTAATAAAGTTTCTAATGTGAAATTTAATATATAAGAAAGCTTCCTTCTCCTTGTCAAGAAATTATAGTGAATGGATAAAATGAATCAGTTCAAATTGGATTGTGTCAAATAGGAGCATACCTTTTCTTTACCCTTTGGTCCAGGCATAAAGAAATTGACTAATCCTATGCTTGGTTACTGAATCTGCAGCTAGGCTGGAAGGATACCGACTCTCACTTAAGAACTCCCATGTTCCCCTCGCGTGAGGGCTAACATCTACACTTCAGCACCCAAACGATAGGACCAAATTAGGGATTTTAGTTTGTCACTATAAAATCTCCAATTCTACATCTGATAATTTTATTTCCCTATTTTTTTGCACCCAACTTCCAAGGGCTTTAACCTCCTTGAATCTTGGATGTAATCTTCACTTTTGTTGGAAAAGTCAACATATTTTAATAAATAAACTGACCAGATTGAAAGTAAATTAAGATCAAAGTGAAAAGATCATCACAAATTCTTTAACATTTTCAAGGATCAACCAAATCAAATCACCATTTCACAAATTTCAAGACAAGGAGAAAGACAGAGAAAACTACTCAGAACTCATGGGGAATATACGACAAAACTTGAAATTTATATATAAAAGCAAAGTTATACAAACTACAACAAATAAATAACGCTTATTTCTAATTCCTCCCTAAGCAAACTCATCGAAGTTCCTCTGAATCTCTTCCTTTCTTTACAGCACAAAGAATTCTTCCTCAAAACAGCAAGGAGGAAGAAATCTCTCACTTTCCCTCCACTCTTACAATCTCTCGGAGAATTTCTCACAATATAACCCTAAATTAAAGTCTCTGCACACTACTGGGGCTCTTGGACACTGTTTAAACCTACAAACTTCTCGAACTCCCTTCCATTTTTGGTTAAAATCTTCTTTTAAAGTTGTAGAAGAGTTTTCACAAGAGTTGCCTAAGCATCGCTCCAAAAATCACCCACATTCAATGCACCTTTTGAAATAACCACCGATATCGCAGTCAGTAGCCTCGAGGGCCTTAAAAAATAATTGGCTGGCATCTCGAGAAAATCTAAGCTTCGGCGCTGTTGGGCTCACTGTCGGCGCCCTAGTTCAATTCTTCATATTTTGGTCCTTTTCGTTCCAAATTTGTTCCTTTTTGCATCTTTTTGCTCCAATGACCATAATTGATCATACATGCAACAAAATATCAAAAATACTCTTCTTTAAAATGCAATATCATTAAATATAGCATAAAATAGGCATGAAAATCTCAACATATTTTTCTTTGGTCAAAATCCCCCAAACTTAACTATTACTTGACCTCAACTATTTTTAGTACTACATAAAAGTTATGATCTATTATAGTAAAGTTTTAATTCAAAAATACTATAAGTTTGACTTAAATAAATATCATAGTGAGATTTTTAGAAAAAATTCAAGTAATTAAATTAACTCTCGAGGTACAAGATTATCTAGTCAACAAGTTTAAGGGTTCTAGTTTTCTATTCATTTCAAGAATGAATATATGTTGTAATATCAGGTCAGTAAGAATATTCAAATGATACGAAATTCATGAGAACACTACTAATAAAGATGCTAATCCATAAATATAAGTTCAGGAATGTATTTAGTTTTCCCTCTAGGTAGGTCCAATGAAGCCAATTTCTTATTAGGCATCTCCCCTCAAGCTTCTCCTCACTTTCATATATATATATATATATATATATATATATATATATATATATATANCCGCATGTTCTAATAGATCCCGGTGCTAATGATTTTAACCACCTCTTAGCCTTATCCCTCAATAAAAAATGAAAAAGTCTAAGTCTAACAGCATCGTGTGAGACTCTATCATATTTAAAAGTAGCACACAATTCTAAAAAACTAACGAGGTGTAAGTTTGGATCTTCATTTGGTGTACCTCCAAATTGATTATTTTTTACCATTTGGATAATAGTAGGTTTAAGCTCAAATGAATTAGCAGCTACATCAGGAGTTTGGATAGATAATTGAATTTAATCTACTGTATCCCCTTCCATATCCTTCTTTTGCTGGAGATTCTTCAACAACCTCTTACCAACTGATGATATTCTTAAAATCAAAGGTTTAAGAGGACCCTCTAGATGTTATCTTTGTCTGAAAAGTGAGGAGAACATTAACCACCTATTTTTCAAATGTGAGTTTGCTCAAGAAGTGTGGAAAGAGCTCCTTAATGGGATTAAGGATGATCTCTTGGAGAAGGACTGGACTAGTCTTTATGCTGGTTGGCATAGCTGGAGAAGTACACAGGAGGAGTCAATCCCTTTCATTGTGGCTTGGTTCTTGTGGATGTGTAGGAACAGCAACAAACATGATGATAAGAGTATCCAGCATAACAAGGTAAACAAAAATTGTGTTGCCTATCTGAACAAAATCACTCAGCTTAAGAACTGCCCTAGCATAAATCTGGCTCAGACCCATACCATCATTAATCATAACAGAATTGAGACTGTCACTTGGAACCCTCCATATGTTCCAACCATGAAAATAAACACTGATGGTAGCTTCTCTAAATGGGGTGCAAGGGTGGGAGGGTTTTCAGAAATTCCTCCAGTAATTGTCTACTTTTCTTCCATGCTCCTACTGTGGCAAATGATGCTCTTGAAGCTGAGCTTATTGCTGTCTACTAGGCCCTTACATTTGCACAAAAAGCAACTTGGCACAAAGTATGGATTGAGGTTGACTCTTTATAGCTAATCTCTTTGCTAAATTTTGATCAGCTATCCTCATGGCACCATATGCAATGGAAGCAAAAAATTGGCACTTTTTACAAAAGTCTTACAATTCATATGTCTTTCATATATAGAGAAGGTAACCAAACTGCTAACTGGCTTGCCAGACAAGGAACCTATGCCAACTCCATTTCTATTGATACAAGACCTCCTACCCCCCTTGCCCTCCTACTCCATTGTGACAAGCTGAATACCCCTCACCTCAGATTCAAACCTAGCCTACTTAAAGAGATTTAGTGCACTATTTTGCTTTCTCCTTTCTTTGTTTTTTACTTGTAACTCTCTTGTAAGCTTTTAAGGATTGGGCTTCCTCCCCTTGTCTAGGGACCCCTCCTTTAGGAACCTTTGTAATACTTTTGATGATCAACATGACAACATAAAAATTGGAAGGGGTCCCCCATCTAAAAACAAAGCAAAACATACATAACTCACTCATAAGGGTGACCCATCCACTTACATCCTCAACATAAACAGAAGGGAGAAAACAAAACATTGTATATATATATATATATATATATATATATATATATATATATATATATATATAAAAAANNNTTTGTCATGCCTCCGATTGGGCGTTCCTTTGTTGATGCCGTTTTATATGGTGGGGGTAGTTCGCCCCCCCCCCCCATCCCCCTCCACCGAATTTTTTCCGCAAATTTTTCATGAGACACTTGTCGTTGGTGGAGATTACTCTTTTATCAAGAAATTAGGAAAAAAATGGGAAATTGCAGCTATATGTTTCCGAGGATGAAACTACCATACTTGCTTCTTCCTATCGGTTAGCTCTTGTCAAAAAATTCACCTATGGAATCCCCAAAACTGAATTGATTAGAAGGGAGTTTGAAATTTTAAAGCTTAAAGGTTGGTCGAAGGTTGGTATTATAGATGGGAGGCATATTTTCATACAATTAGCTAATGATGAAGATTATACTCGTCTTTTTGCTAAAAGGTTCTTGTGGATAGAGAATAGTATGATGAAATTTAGAGAATGGTCCATTCACTTTGATCCTAAAGCTGAGTTGCCTATTATACCGGTCTGAATACGTTTTTCATGGCTTAAATCATGAAATTCTCTTTTCACTTGCTGCTGCTTATGGGAAGCCTTTGAAAATAGTTCATGCCACTTTTACTTTATCTAGACCATCAGAAGCACATATATTAGTTGAAAGGGATATTACACTACCTTTTTGCAATGAAATATGGATAGGGTCGCAACACCAAGGTTATTGGCAACCTATAGAATTAGAGAGACAGTCGCCCTATTGCACACATTATTCCATGTTTGGGCACCAAACCACTTCATGTTTTCGATTGAATCCGCGGCTTAACTGCTACCAATGTTAATGATGAACCTTTTGAAGCCCCTTTTCAACCTTCGGTTGATGTTGCAAAAAATTCTTATATTATTTATGTTAATCAGTCTTTACAACCTCTAGCTAATGATGCCACACACACTTGTGAGGTGAATGATAGCCAAGATGATAATGGTACTTTACACACTTGCAATGCTACTAATACTCACCACTTGTAGATGATTGATGTAGCTGATCTGGGTGAAAACCCAAATGAGGTTGATGTGGCTTTAGAGGTGCCTGCAAATACTTTGATTCTGGGGTATAATATTGATATGGGACACCTTCCATCTACTAGCACCATAGTTCAGTCTTCTATAGTTGGTACTACATCTGATGATATTGATTTACATACATCATTATCTAATGCTAATTTAACATTAGAAAATGAGTGGAAGGTGTAGAAACATTTTAGAAAAAAGGCTAAATGTAACATTGAGCTCTCTAGGCTTAATTCTAAAAATATTATACAGGAAGGCATCTATCACTCTGATGGGGAACAGTTGGTCAAACCTACTAGATCTTCTAGTAGGATTGGATCACGTCATCATGTTTAATATAATGGTATAGAATATTAGGGAAGCGGCAAACCCTAATTCCCTTAATAGGCTCAAAAATCTTTTTAGGTCCACAAATTACTCATTTTTGCTATTTTGGAACCTCTTGTTCATGTTAATAAGCACAAGATTCTTAATAAGTTAAAAAATTATTGCTCTTCTTGCAATGTTAATAACAAAATTTGGCTTTTTTGGAAGGCCACAGTCACTATATCTATTGTTGAAGATGAGGAGCAGTATATTCTATCTCAAATTACTTTGGATGATTATCATGGATGGGGTACTTTTGTTTACTCTAGCTCTCATATTCAATAAAAATTGCAGCTTTGACATAAAATTGAGTCTATGGGGAACATCATTAATGATAATTGGTTTGTTGCTGGAGATTTCAACATGATCATGAAGCCTATGAAGAGGAAAGGTGGTGGTAAAGTAGTTGCTTCTTTTATAAATAGGTTTTCTAATTCTATTGCTAATGCAGGCCTTTATGATTTAGGTTATTCTGGATCCCCTTACACTTGGAGGAGAGGTTTCTTTTATCAGAGATTGGATTGTTTTTTAGCTAACTCTTCTTTCATAAATCATTTTCCTATTGTGAAAGTTTAGCATCTGAGTCTTGTTACTTCTGATCATAATCCCTTATTTCTTACACTGGTCTTTAGTGTTAAACCGCCTATCTCTCGTTTTATATTTTTAAATGTTTGGATTACTCATGATACTTATTAGACCCAAGTAAGGAATTTTGATGGAGTTCGAGATCCTTGGTTCATTTTGTGGCAATTACATAAGAAGATGGCTGGCTGCTCACCTCACTAAATGGAATTACCAGGTTTTTGGTAATGTTCATACTAAAGTCAAGGACGCCCAACACCTTGTTGATAGCTTGGAGGCACAAATTGAAACTAATCCTCATTTGACGGATATTGTTGCTCATGCTCATATTGCTTTATTGGATGCTATTACCCTTGAGGAAAACTTGCTCAAACAAAAGGCTAATGACTCTTCATTTGTTGCTGGGGACATAAATACTAAGTATTTTTATGCTACTCTTAAACATAGAAAAAAATATCAATAGCATTTTAAAAATCAAAAAAGGGGATGGGAGTATTTTAACTAACATTGAGAAGATTGGTGATAGTGCTGTTACATATTTTTTTGAGGTCTTTCAGTCATCTACACATACAATGCCTGTTGACTCTACTTATTTTGTAGAGGAGTATAACTATATCAATGATTTATCTTTGTCTTTCCCTCCAAATGAGCAGGAAGTTTTGAATGCCTTCAAGTCTATATGCCCAAATAAAGCTCCTGGCTCTGATGGTTTCTCTTCTGCATTCTATATACACTATTGGGAAGTTGTTAAGGAGGTTGCTCTTGTCATACAGAGTTTCTCTCTTGGATATAACCCTGGTAAATACTTCAAATCTACTCTTATTGTTCTTATCCCTAAAGGTAGTGATAAGATTACTTGGGAGAATTTTTGACCTCTCTCTCTCATCATTGTGATATCCAAAGTCATAAGCAAAATTATTGTTAATAGATTACAACTCCATCTTTCTCACATTATTGCTGAACAACAACCTGCTTTCATTAAAGGTAGGGATATTACAGATAATATCCTTTTAGTTGAAGAGTTAGATAAAAAATGCAGAGGGAGAAATATGGTCCTTAAGCTGGACATAAAAAAAGCCTTTGACACTATTAGTTGAGACTTCAACATCAATATTTTACAGGCTAAAGGTTTCAAATCAGATTTTTGTTCACTCATTCAAAGGTGGCTTGCTAATAATAGTTATAGTGTGCTGGTCAATGGTAAGGCTCATGGGTTCTTTTCTGCTACCAGGGGTATTAAGAAAGGAGACCCCTTATCTCCCACTATTTTCATTATTTCTTTTAATTACATGTCTAGACTTATCAATAAGCTTCAATATGAGCATCCTTGCAATTTTCTCATAAATCTGAAGTTATGGTCAGCCATCTTGCTTATGCTGATGATGCCATGTTATTCCTCAATGCTAGTAAACATGTCATCAAAGCTATTATGTCATTATTAAAGGATTTCCAGAATATTTCGGGTATGAGTTTTAAATTGGCTAAATGCTCCATTTATTTTGGTAAAGGTGTTCCCTTAACAACTCACGCTTAGGCTTATAATTTTACTGGTTACACTATTTCTAGGCTCCCTATTAAGTATCTTGGGGTTAACATTATTAGAGGAATAACAAAGAAAATTCAAATAGATGAGGTGATTGAAAAAGTTAAGCTTAAAATCAATGAATAGAGAAATACCATTCTTTCTAATGGAGGTCGGCTTACATTATTGAAAATTGTCCTTTCCACCCTTCCCTTATACACTATGCAAGTTCGTCAAGCTAAAAAAAGTACTCGAAAGTATCTTGAAACTGTATTTAACAAGTTTCAGTGGCAGGGAACTAGATCTTCTAAAAGTTGGATTACATGGCAGTATACTTGTAAACCTCACCGCGTTGGAGGGCTAGGCTTTAACACTTTGAAGCATATTATTGACATAAATATGTGTAAGCTTTGGTTCAAATTCAGATTCTCTTTGGGCAAGATTTATGCATTACAAATACTGCAAAAACTTGCATCCTACTACGGTCAAGTGGAAGGTGGGGGATTCCAGGCTTTAGAAGGCTATTACTACTGCTAGGGATGTTGCTTCTCACTTCATTTTTTGGGGCATTGGGGATGGTGAAATTTCTTTTTGGAATGATGATTGGGGTCTCAATTTTATCTTTCACCTCCCTCTAGTTATGATGCTAAGTTGTTAGTATCTGATTGTTGGATTGGTGATCAACGGAACTTAAATAAGCTTAATGCATTAATTGGTGATGTTGCCCTTGCTATTGCCACTATCCCTATTCATGCTCATGATAAAAATATTCCTCATTAGAAAAATCATGCTAGTACTTCTGTTACTAAAATGATCTACTTTAATTTGCACCCCTTTACTCCTTGGAAATGGTATTCTTACACTTGGCACAAACTGTTATCTCCATCTATTACCTTTTTCCTTTGGAGGTATTTTCATAAGTTTCTCCCACTTGATGATATACTTAAAATGAAAGGGTTAAAGCTTGCTTCCTGTTGTTACAACTGTAGAAGAGAGGCTTAGATTTTCAATCACTTGTTTTTTGAATGTACTTTTTCTAAAAAGGTGTGACATCGTATTGGGCTCTACTTTGGGATTACTTGGCCATCAATTTTGACCCTAAAAGCAGCAAACACTTGGAAAGAAATTGATTCTACTTTCTTTAAACATAGTTATTTTTCTGTCATTGTTTTATGGTTTATTTGGATGGCTAGGAATAGCCACAAATGTGATGTTTCTTGCCATACTTCCTCTACTACTACTTTTGTTGTGGCTTATTTTAAGAAGGCTTGGAAGAATTCCATTGTACAAAATGCATCTCTTAATGTGGGTAGGGGTAGGAAACCCATCTTGATTAGTTGGGCACCACCCCCACACAGCAGGATTAAAGTTAATGTTGATGGAAGTTATGCTAATGACTATAAGGGCATTGGTGGGATTTTCAAGGATGCACATGGTAAGTGTTGTACTTACTTTGCATCACCTTGTTTGGACAATTCTCCTATTGAGCCCGAAATTATTGTTGTACTTGCTACTCTACTGACTTTGATGTACTGATGTAGGGAAGACGGAACCATGTTGTGCTCATGAATCCACGGTTGACCAAGTAAATCATTGAAAGAGGTCTCAGTGTTGATAATATGGAATTTTGCAGTTGTTACTAATTCTCTGACTTTCATAAGCAGTGTAATTGATCCAGGGGTTCTTTCTCCCTTCTGATTAAATCCTCTTAACATCATTTTATCAGCTATAAGCTCTTTAGCTTCAATATCTAAATATGTCAATGTCTGTAGACTCATTAGGTTGAGTGATGCTCCAAGATCTACCAAAACCCTGGACAATACAAATATGTCAATCTTCATAGAGATGTAGAGTGGTTGGTTGTGGTCAGCAGTATCGAGCAACAAGTCTTCATCTGTGAAAGTTATCCCAGGATGTTCTTTTAACAAACAAACTTCATCCGAGAATGTGCTGGCCAACTGAGCTAAGCAAATCTCTTGGTCAAACAAGGCTGTAACCAGAGACTCTCTCCTCTCTTTTGACAGGATCAAAGCATTGTGGATGCTTAGTGTGGCCAAAAATCTCCTAAGATGAGCTAGCTCGTTATAATTACTTTGTATAATCCTCCAATCTTTACTTGATTATTTTTTTCTTCCACTGGTGGAGGTTGAGGTAGCTCTTCTTGAGTTACTATTTATTTTCCTTTATCTAAGAGAGCTGACCTCGAGGGTAACACTTTCTTGCTCTTTAGGTTTATCTCTGTGATTTCTTCTCCTTCTTGCAATGTTGTAGGTAAATTTTCTATTACTTCTTCTTCATTGGAAAGATCCAAATTGATAGCAAGTGGTGTGCCATGATGCTCAAGGACTGGCTCCTCACTCCCGATGCTATCGTAACCGATATCATCGATATCTTCTTTGTCCTTGTTAATGGGTTCATCAGACTTATGTATGAGTTGAGGATCTGTTTAGGAATCAAGATAAGAGTTAGATTGAGCAAATTCAGTTATGTTGTTACCACTAAAGACAGTTAAAATGTAGTCGACATCATAATCATTTTATTCATAATACCCCGGTGGGGCAAAATAATAATCATACATGGTCAGGGGTATGAGGATTTTCTTCCCTGAATTTGAGACAACCAATCTAACAGAGGCAGCCCCTATCCTACCCCCACACTATTGGTCTTCATGACATCATTCTTCTCTTTCTCTTCTGGTTGCGATGGTTTCTATGGAGAGATCTCCATCTTGGGCTGAGCAGGCTATAGACTCTGAACGGTTGCCTGAGCTGCAACGGTCTGAATTTGATCCAGTATCTTCTTGGATGACTTGCTCCAAAATGTACTCCATCCATCTTCTTCTGAATAGGGATCTAGAGCGATCGAGTCTGTCAAAATCATATTTATAGAACCTTTTTCAGGTTCTTTCAAATATTCTTTTGGGATCATTATATTCCCTTCTTTAAGATTTTTCTCAAGCTAATCCTTGAAGATGAAACATTCCTCTATAGTATGTACAAGCATCCTGTGGTATGGGCAATAGTAGGGTTGATCTTTCTTATCGACTTCCTCAGGTTTCTTTGGATCTGACAATCTAAACTTGGGCTTCTTCATTAGAGTTATGAACATTTTGGGTACAACTTCATCTTTGAAGGAATATACCATGCTCTTTCATTCCGAAAGGGTCAGACCTTTCTTATTCTCTATCCGATATGATACTCCCTGGTGTGACTGATGGCTAGGCTGACCATGCTGCTATGTTTGTTGCTGCTGGCTATGCTGTGATGATGACTGGGAACTTTGATGATAATGTTCTGCTTGTATCTACATTGGTTGCTTTCACTTATTAACCGTTGCCACTGTCCCAGACTTCTTCTCGAATATTCGGGCTATTCTTGTCTTTTTCGATTTCTCTTGAGAATCCATGTGTTTATCTTCCTCTTACAGATACTTCTATAAAGGAGAGTTCTTCATATTATTTTTTATGGGATGTTTAGCAATCTTTCCAGCCTCATGAGCACCAAAAAGTTCATTTAATTTATTGACATCCAAATTACCATGAATTCAAAGATCTGAAATAATTAAATTTGGAGGGTACCATGTCGCAACACAAGATTGTCACCCAACCCCCATTGATCATGCCAAACCAAAATATTGCCCTCACAACATCCCAAAAACTAAAATTACTAGCTAGCGTTATTGCTTTAAGAATGGCTTTCCAAATTCCAGAGTCACCAGGCTTCCATTGAACAACAGTTGGATGATGGTAAGAGCAGTATTTATGAAAGAAGAATTTAGCCCATAAAGAATCATTGAAAAAAAATTTAAAATAAAGCTTACACATATTAATGTTAGAGATTTGATTAAGAATTTTGAGCACTAACCCTCCAGCAGAGATAATCTTGCAAACTTTATGAAAAAAAGGCCAATGCTTATTAAAATAACCACCGAACCAGAGAAGCCGATTGAAAAATGTCTCTAGAGAAAGTTGAGTGCTGTTCTTGAGATTAAGAACATGCAAGACATACAAAGGAATACTAAATAAAACACTTTTAAGCAAGGTGAGGCGGCCCTCATTAGAAAGAAAGATATTCCTCCAATCCTCAATTTTATTTTTGATCCTTTCGCCCACCTCATCTAATTAAGTTTGTTTTCTACGCCCCCTCAAAAGGTTGTCCCCAAGATACTTAATAGGAAGAGAGGTGGAGTGAAAGCCAGAAAACAAGATAGCCAAAGAGGCAGTAAAGCTTTTAACATTTTTTCTAAGGAAAAAATTACATTTATCTTTGTTAAACTGTAACCCAGAAGTTTGTTGAAATTCCTCAAGAACCCTTATCAACACCTTGACGGTAGATTTACTGACTAACAAGAACCTTGGACTAATGACTGAAATGAGTGTACATCTTGTGAAGCTGCATGTTATTGAAAAGGTGAGAGAAATAATCAGAAGTAATGATGAAAATGGTAGGAGATAAGGGATTCCCTTGTTTGATCCCTCTCTGGGCAGAGAAGAAAACATAAGATTTGCCATTCACCATCACACTATAGTGATTATTCTGAAGCCACCGTTGAATTAAGGAAATGAAGTTATAGTGAAATCCATGAGCACACAAAATGTTAATGATAAAATCCAAACTAATAGTGTCAAAGACCTTTTTAATATCAAGCTTTAAGATCATATTAACACCTGATACTTTTGATCAAGATCTTCAATAAGCTCGTAAGAAAGTAAAATGTTATCAGTGATTTCCCTGCCATTAACCTAAGATCTTCATTAATGATGATCTTAAGTAACATAGGTTGAAGTCTAGAAAGCATCAATTCACTTAAAACTTTGAAAATGACAGAGCTGAGGGAAATAGGACAAATTTTATCCCAACTGGACTTATCATTACTCTTAGGGATGATCACAATCATGGGAGAAGTGAAATACTTCCCAGGATCTTCCCCTGAAAGAAACTTTGAAGAGCAAGGATGACATCCTTCTTGATTAGATCCCAACAAGAAACATAAAAAGAATAGGTAAAACCATCCAGGCTCGAAGCTTTGTTGGCATTAATGTCCTTCAAAGTCAAAAGAATATCCTGCTCAGTGGGGACCTCACAAAGGGAGGAGGACACATACTCCCACTCATCATAAAAAAGAGTAGTATTGACTAGAGAAACCTGAGAAGTGGTCATAAAGTGATCAGTGAAATAATCAACAACACTTTGACCAATATCCTTATCCTGAGTATAAAAAGACCCGGAAGGGGAATGAATTTTAAGAATAGTATTAATATTCTTCCTATGCTTAATGGAGGCATGAAAATATTTTGTATTACGATCCGTAGAAGAAAAGTTGATATCATTAGCTTTCTGTTGAAGAAAACTTTCCTTTAAAGAAATAGCTTCCAAAAGCTTAGAGTGGGTAGTGGCTAAATTATTGACATGTTGAGTAGAACAAATAACTTGCTCCTCAAGCTTGTCAACATGAGCTTGAGCCTCCTTAACCCTACTGTGAAAATTACCAAAAACATTTAAATTCCACTTACGTAAATGCGCAGTGACCTTTTTATGAAGCTCCCACAGGTTGAACCAAGGATTATCAACACAATCATTATTCTAAACATGTTGCACAAGATTTAAAAAAGTCTCGAGTGGTCCAGATGTTAAGGAATTTAAAATGATAGTTGGAAGGCTTAACAGTGAAGGAAAGCGATAATAAAATTGGAGTATGATCAGATGCAACATGGTTTAAATGACTAACTTTAGAGACATTAAAGTGATTAAGGAAATATTGATTGCCAAAGAAATGATTAATCCTCTGAGCAAGGGATCCCCACCTCCAAGTAAAGAGAGGACCACTAAAAACCAGATCAAATAACCCCGCCTCATCAACTTTATCACAGAAACAACTGATAAGAGAAGAGTTGCATCTCCCCCCTCCTCTTCTTTCAAAAGGCTTCATAATCATATTGAAATCTCCTCCCACCAACCAATTATCAGTAATAGTGTCCCCCATCACAGTAAGTTTTTGGTACAGATAGCATTTACCATGGATAAGAGAGCTAGCATAAACAAAAGTGGCCCAAGTAGAATAGATATCATGCTTAAAATGAAGCAAAACAAATTGATCGTCGTCCTCATAAATAGTGAGATCAATATTGTGCTTCCAACAAATTTAAATTTTGTTGTTTTTATTATAAAATAAACTATAACGTTTAAAACTTCTATGAGTATAATCTCTATTAATAGAGACAAGAGGCTCTAGAACAGCGAAAATAAAAATGTTATGGACCCTACATAAGTGCTTTAATCTATTAAAGGAGGAAGGGTCCCTGACTCCCCTAATATTACAACACTTTATGTTAAACATTGTGTCTCACACAACCCCTTCTAGATAATATAGAAGAGGTGCTGACCTGATCGCCATTAGAGAGAGATCTACCATAAAAATGATATTATTATTATCAAGATGTATAAGCTCATTATTCTGCTTACTTTTTTTTCTTACTAGCCTTTTGAACCATCCATTCCTCATCTAAAACATTCTTAGCAACAGAAAGATCGGCCTAAATCAAATTATTTTTTTGAAAATGAACAAGTCCAAATTCCAAACGATCATTGCTCTCTTTTCCAAGAGAAGAAGAGGTGAAGTTATGAGGAGTAATGTCAGTAGGAGGGTCTAAAAGCATAGGCCCCTCATCAGCAAGAGGAATATTAGTTTTTATTTCAGCCACTTTTCCAAAGCTTTCACAATTTTCAAAAGGATCACTAGATTTGTTTTCTATCTCATTCATAAAAGTTTCAACATTTTTAACTAGACAAAGAGAGTTGTTCAAAGCATCATTGCTAACATTAATAGTAGAAAATGGAGCCACATTTTGGAGCATGACAGAAGGGAGATTAGGCACATTCTCCAAAATTTCAACAGGAGAGTTGTTCTCAACTTCAATACAAGCAACACTTATCTGAGGCATAGCCACATTGAAAGTAACAGAATGTTGCTCAAGGGGATGATGATCGACCCTTATAAGTTCATTAGGCTCTGTAGGCTTCACAGGACCAACATGTTGTCAAACTTCAGTGAATTGAGGAGACTTGTTCTTTTTTAAGTGTGGATGCAATCTATAATAGTGTGTAGGAATATGAACAAACATTTGACAATGTGAACAGTAAGGAGAATGATTTTCTAAGACCACTTTTTGCTAGTACCCTTTAAATTCAGACCCAATCCATATCTCATTACAAAATGGTTGAGTAATATCACGTGCAACCGAAACACGAGCCTCCGAAGGTCTGTTTAAAATATAGGTGATACCATCCATCTTTAAAGGTTTTCTGTACGCCACAGCAAGGGAGAATAAGATCTCATGATTAAACAAATGAAACTTTAATCCTCGGAAATGCACCCAAACAAAGATCTTAGGGGGTCCTCCTTAGGATCGAAATCCTTAGTCCACTTCAAAAATTTCACGGGGATACTAACAATTTCAATGACCCTACTAGAAAATAACTGAGTATAATCCTCATCATTAGCCAACTGAATTAGGATATGACACCCATCTAGCAAGCCTATTTTCCAGAACCTGGTAAGTTTCATATCATCAAAATCCCTACGAATCATCTCAAACTTAAGATGCCCAAATAAAAATGTCCTACCAAGAACATGCCTAGCCAAAGATGCAAGAATATTGGATTCATCATCAGAAATAAACATAGCAAATTTAGCATTTTTATTTCTTATTTTGTGAATAAAATTATAATCGTTACCCGTCATCAAAACATCATGAAACTTTTGAGGAAAAAACCTCGTATGAGTAACCTCAGTAGATTGGCCCGCCGAGAGAGCCTCCGCAAAAGTCTTATCCATCAGAACGACATAAGCAAGGAACCTCATCGAGGAACAAATAGAAAAGCACAAAAAAGAGAGAGAAAAAACACCTATAAAAATCAACATCACAGAAGACCGAATTTGAGAGTAGAAACAAGAAAAAACAACTAAAATCATAGTGGAACAAAAAACACTGATCAAAAAATAGAAAACGGGAAACAAAAACCAAGAAAATCGAAGAAAACATAGGAACAAGAACAAGAGTCAGGAAAACAAAAAACAAAGGACAACTCAAGAAAAAAAAAATAGAGAAAAGCAGGAATAAAAATCAGGAAAACAAGAAAAGTAGGAACAAAAATCAGGAAATAAAAATTAGGAAAACGTAAGAAAACACAGGCGCAAACTAAAATCAGAAATAAGAACAAGAAAAAAATAGAAAAAAACACAAAGAGGTCCGATCTGGAAAATGAAAGCCAAAACAAATCAAACCAAAGAAAATGAAATCTCTAGATCCGCTAAAAGGAACACCAAAAAATCGCAAAGGGACCTCCAGAACAAACGCAAAAAGAAACGATCCAAAAAAAGCAAGGCAAGATCCAAAAATTAGCAGAAAAGGAGGCTTTGCCACCATGTGAAAAAGATTAACAATGATAAAATGCCAAAGAGAAGGAATGAATTTACCAGGAGAGAAGATCGCAACCATGATCTACATGGGCGAAACCATGGCAAACAAAATCCCCAGAGCAAACTCCAGCCCTAGCCGTTACGCCATCTTTTATATATATATATATATATATATATATATATATATATATATATATANTTGGATTTCTTACTTGTAATGAGTCTGTCGGTCTCCAAATTGGGAAAGGTGCATTTAATTTAATTTAGTATTTATATAGTCATGAAAATAATATATTAATTTAGAAAATACGAGACGGAACCAATTTTATATAGACAACAGTTTAAATAAACAAGCACAACACCGCAAGTGATGCATCTATCCCGAGGAATAGACACGTCACTTACCAGTGAAACTCGATTAAATAAACTAAAGAATTTATGACATTTTTTAGTCTGCAAAATCTTTTATATTGACTGACAAATTTTCCCTTATCTAATATAAAAATTATATAGGATTTATATTAAGCTGAGTTTTAAAGTTTCTTATACGGGCAAACCCCTATAGTTAATTACATCTTAAATGACCANATTAGTTAAGAAAATTTATTAAGACCTTTAAAATAAAACAAAACTTACCAAAACTTTAAAAAAAAAAAATTAAAATCTCTTTAAAACAAACTTAATAAACTGTTTTTAAGAAAACCTAATAAAACTTTTTTTGAAGACAACTTTTTCGAAGATTTAGAACTTTCCAAGAAATGCCCCTTTTTAAAGTAAAATAAATATTTTTCAGAAAGAAAAGAAGCTTAAAACTGTAGCAAAATTATCAAATAACAATACTTAAACAAATTCTTTTTTAGAGCCTAAAATTAACTTTTATGAGAAAAAACTTAAACAAGCCTAATCTTGAGAAACTTTTTTAAAAAACATTTTCAAACATGAACAACACATTTTTAATACAAAATCTCTTTTGAGCATATAGATTAACACCAAATTATAGGACTTAGCTAATCCTGCTAAATAGTAAGAATAAACGAAACCTATCCAAGCTTATGGGTGTGTCTCAAGGATGAAAATATTCTTTTCTATAAATGTGTGATTTATGAGCTTAACCCTTAAACATTTAAGTCTTGGAAAATTTCATGTATGCATAATTTCTATATTAAAATTCATTCACATGCTAATAATATTTTCATATGAAAAAACAAAAATACTTTACAAAAGCTATCTTTTTCATATGTGTAAAAATTTAAAAATAAGCATATGAATGAGACCTAAAGTCTTAAAAGTATTATTATGAAAGGTTGGAATAAGATTTTTTTTGGCATATAAGTTCAACAAAAACAATAAACCAAATATTTGAAGTTAAACCTAGTAGAGAGAATTGATATGAGGAACAGTTAAGATAAAATCAAATGCAAAACTTGATCCTAGAAAGCCCTAATTTTTATAAAAACCTTCAAAATATGGATCACAATAAATCATAAATTAAATATCAAACCCCAAAAAGTAACTTTAACATTCATCAGATTAAACATAAAATCCACTACTAGGTAGGACAACTATGAAATCTAGGTTAGCCAACTTAGAAAAAAATTGAGAACCACACACAACCTAGAATAGTACAGTCTTGAAGCTTAGGTTAGTTTACTAGGTATTCATAGTTAGTGCTAAAAACTAGGACATATAAAATAAATCTTACACCCATGAATTTTATAGGTGTTATAGAATGAAATAACCCATAATTACTGACAAAGACACCTCAAACCACTTAATAATAAGAAGGTATGCTTCTATCATAATTATGGTAGACCTCAAACTATCTATTTAATTAGTATTCTAAGGATTATAATGTGCCCTAAATGATAGAAATCCATCGACGTATTGATCGAGGGAATTATTCCAAAAAAGTAGGTTAGTCCACCCATATTAACTCATTTATAGTCTAAGTTAATTTTAGGGATAAGGCTTCACCACTATCTATAAATCCAAACTTCAAATCAAAACTTCAAATCTAAAATTTGAATCCAAAACTTTCAATTTCAAATATCCAATCCTAACCTCCAACTTCAAATATCAAATCCAAAACTCAAACTTTAAATTTCAAATCCAAACCTTCAATTCAAATATCAAATCCAAACTCAAACATCAAATCCAATCCTTAAATCTCAAATATCAAATCTAAACCATAAATCTCAAATATCAAACCCATACTTTCAAACTCAAATATTAAATCCAAATCTTAATCTCAAATATCAAATCCAAACTTTCAACCTCAAATATCAAATCCAAACCTCCACCCTAGTTGCGTGATTTTTGTAGGTACCCACCCACCCAAGAAATCAAAAAAATCCTATTTAAATGATCAAATGTGTCATCTAAGAACAACATACTACCATGAGGGGTATAAATATTTTTTTAGAATGGTTCTAATCACACGGATTATTCGAAGCTCCATGATTTATGTGTTTATAAAACCATATATATTTCCCTTACTTTATGGTTGTAAATTAAGATTTAATTTATTATGGAATCTGGCATCCCCGTGATGAGGTAACCGTCATAATTAATTACATCTTAGGAAGAGAATACTCTTGATTTAATTTTTGTCTTACATTGTGCATTTTTTTCATTTTGAAAGATTTAGGGATTGAAATGATCTTAGTGCAATTAGAGGATTTAAGAAAGGATAATTTGAAAAAATTCACTTGAGCTAAACAAATTTGTTGGTTGGGTTTGATTTTATTCAAAGTTTATTATGAGATGATTGGATTGAATTAGTTACAACTTATTTTAAGTTAGGTTTGAAGTTTATTTGAAGTTTCATAAGATTCATTGAAGGGTTACTAATATTTTTTAAGGCTTGTTTAGAAAAATTTTAATTATTATATTTTTTCACGGTCATTAAAATTTTATTTTAGATTTTTTTAATTTATTTTAATGTTATTTAAAAATTGGTTTATAATTTTTTTAGTTTGTTAATGTTTATTATGTTTAGCTAATGTTGATTAATGTCTGGTTAAGTTTGGTCAAATTTGTTAAAGTTTATTGGAATTGGTTAAAGTTTGTTAAATTGGTTGAATTTTGCTATACTTATTAAATTTTATTAAATTTATCAAAACATGTTAAGTTTGTAAGACTTTGTTAAAATTTGTTAAAGATTCTCAAAGTTAGTAAAATTTTATTAAAATTAGTTAAAGTTGATTATGTTTCGTAAGATTTGGTTAAATTTGGTTGAAATTTGTTAAAATGTTGAAGTTTCTTTTAAATATTTTTTGTTCTAATTTTTGAAAGGTTTTAATGTTTTAAAAGTATAAGTTTCAAAATCTTAAGGTGTTTTTAAAATTTATAAAATTTTTGAAATGTTTTAAATTTTAAAAATTATTTTTNCGTTTCAAAATCTTAAGGTGTTTTTAAAATTTATAAAATTTTTGAAATGTTTTAAATTTTAAAAATTATTTTTAAAATTGAAGTGATTAGATTTTTAAGATTTTGAAGTTTTTATTTATGTTGAATGTTTTTAAAGGATTTTAAAATTTTATTTACTCTTGAAATTGTTTTGATTGTTTTGAAAATCTTAGAGCCCTGAAGGTTGTGCTTTTTTTTCAAAAAGTTTAAGGTTTTGAAAATAATAGTTTAAACTTAACATTTGAAAAGATTTTGAAAGGTTTAGGGGTTTAAAAAGATTTGAATGCTTGAAATGATAAGTTCAACACAATTCAAGGTTTTGAAAATATTTGGAAGATGGGTTTTAAGATTGAAGGTTTGGAATTGAGTTCCGAAATGGAATGTTTGGACTTGAGTTTTGAATTTGAGTCTTGGATTTGAAATTTAAATTTGAGTTTTTGATAAGAGTTTTGAATTTGAGTTTTTGACTTGAGACTTTGATTTGAAGTTTGGATTTGAGTTTTTGATTTGAGACTTGGATTTGAAGTTCGAGTTTGAGGGTTGAATTTGAGACTTAAATTTGAGGTTTGGATTTTAGGTTTAGGTTTAAATTTGACCCTACTCTAGGGAAGGATAAACTTGAGGGATTTTTAGATGGAGGTGAAGAATTAATCCTAGAATAAACCTATAATACCAAGGAGGCAAAATGAGTTGAATAACTTGATTTTTAGGTGTCAAAATCCCTGTCAAGATGCCCATGGGTTTCCATCATCCAAATTCATTAGGATCCACTAACTGTTAACCGATCATATACTAGGAGGTCTCCATTATTTTCATGGTTAATGTTGACCTTCCTGATATTAGGTGGTTTTGGGTATGTTTTTTAGTAACCATAGGTTACTTCATCCTAGGGTACCCACGTAATTTAAGGGAAAATTGCTATTTATTTTATTTGGCATAGTCTTTAGTACGTAGTTAACTATTCTAGGCTTCTAGATTGGATCACTCTAGGGTGTGTGTGATCTTAGATTATATTTCTATGTTGGATAATCTAGAGTTTCAAGGTTTATCTATCAAGATTTTGTTTGCATGATTTAAGGTTGGTAAATTTTAATTTTTTTTTGAGATTTGACATTTAATTGTTGATTTGTTTTAGCTCCTAGTTTGACAGTCAAGGTGAAAATTAAGATTCTCTTGAGTTAACATTATTTTCCTAATTTGTCAGTCATTTGTGAAAACACATTTATTTTCTTATTCTAAGTGCTGTTATTTTCATTGGTTTTCCCTCTTATGTTTGACTTTTAGTATTTGAATCACAGTTCTATATGTGAGATTTATATGTCAGGGAGAATTCAATTCAAACATTTCATTTTTATACTGTCTATATAAAAGAATACAATCACATGCTTACTAAAACATATTTTCTCTTACACATGGAAAAGAAAAATTATAAAGGATTTTATCATTCAAAAAGTGTCAGCAATGTGAATTTACTTAATCATAAATTTTGTGTACATGAAAAGGCCCAAGGTTTATATGGAATCACTTGTCGCTAGAAAGGAACATGTTCATTCATGAAGCTATAGTTATAAACATACACAAGTATTTCTAGGACTAAGCTATTTGAGAGTCTTTGCAGAACTTATATAATTATTTTGATTTTGGTTAGTAAGCATATAAGAACTGTTATTGACATTTACATTTGAAAAAGGGTTCTCTTAAAAAGGATTCTTTGGAGGTTGGGTATAATTTAATTTATTCTTAGTAAATGAATTTGTTCTAAAAAAGTCTAAGACCTTGGAAATTTGAATTTCTTAAGTTTATTAAAATAATGGTTTTAAATTTTGTTCTTGAAAAAAGTTTTATGTTAAAGTTTAAAAGTTTAGGTTTAATTTTTAGAAAGGTTTTAGTTTTAAAATTAGTTTTGCTAAGAAATATTGTTCTTTGAATTATTTTAGTTCAAGTCAAAATTAGATTATGAAAGTTTCCATTAAGATTATTTAAGTTTGCTAAAAGTTTAGATTTAGTCTTAAAGTAGTTTTAGTTTAGAAANGCACATTTCTTTTCTTATTCTAAGTGCTGTTATTTTCATTGTAGAAATATTGTTCTTTGAATTATTTTTGTTTAAGTTAAAATTAGATTATGAAAAGTTTCCATTAAGATTATTTAAGTTTGCTAAAAGTTTAGATTTAGTCTTAAAGTAGTTTTAGTTTAGAAAATTTCTAGGATTTTGGAATTGTTTAATTTTGTTATAGGTCTAGGTTTGGGTTTGATTTAATTAATGTTATGTGTTATTTTAGATTTATTTTTAAAGAGGTTTGTTTTAAGTTTTGATTTTGTTTTTTTTTTATTTTCAAAAAATGGGGTTGTTTTAAGTTTGGATTTTAATGAATTTTGTTAATTTTTGTTTTCAAAAGAGGTTTGCATTAGATTTAATTCAAAATATTAAGTTTTGTTTGTAAAATCGCACTTAAAGTCCTTAAATAGGTACCTTTATAGATAAATTAACATTTTAGAGCAGTTTCAGTTGGTATAGAAAGATTTTTTTTTTTCAAACCTACATATTTTGAGAGAAAAATATCATTTAGAGCATATTTAATTGGTGTTTTTATTAAAAGTCATTCTTTGAAAGTATAAATAAATCATTTTTGGAGCACATTTAATTTAAATATGTGTTCATAAGAAGATTTTTTTCTTAGAAATTTTTATTGCATAAGTATTGCAAACCTCTCTCTTACTCTTAGTTTAACGGGCTAAACACTCTCAGCCATTTAAGCATTATCCATATATTTTTATGTTATCTTAAGGCCACAAATAACATGAAATCATTACTTACATATGACGATGANATTTTTTTTTTCAAATTTACATATTTTGAGAGAAGAATATCATTTAGAGCATATTTAATTGGTTTTTTTATTAAAAGTCATTCTTTGAAAAAATAAATAAATCATTTTTGGAGCACATTTAATTTAAATATGTGTTTATAAGAAGGTTTTTTTTCTTAGAAATTTTTATTGCATAAGTCTTGCAAACCTCTCTCTCACTCTTTGTTTAACGGGCTAAACGCTCTCAGCCATTTAATCATTATCCATATATTTTTATGTTATCTTAAGGCCACAAATAACATGAAATCATTACTTACATATGACGATGAAATTATAACAATGCCTAACTTGCATTGGAATTTAAAAGTCACCACAACATGGAATATGAAGAACATCACAACATAAAATGTAAAGTGCCTAACACTAACATTTGATATTTTGAATATGACATGGAGCTAACTTAAATTTTTAATGAGTGAAATAAAGTTAAGCATATGGAATTTTGGTGTTCTTTTCATTTGTATTTTCTAATTTTTGAAAAAAACACTATCATATTAAGTCTGTGACCTATGGATTTCTTACTTGTAATGAGTCTGTCGGTCTCTAAATTGGGAAAGGTGCATCTAATTTAATTTAGTATTTATGTAGTCATAGAAAATAATAGATTAATTTTGAAAATACGAGACCAAACCAATTTTATATAGACAACAGTTTAAATAAACAAGCACAACACCGCAAGTGATGCATCTATCCCGAGGAATAGACACGTCACTTACCAGTGAAGCTCGATTAAATAAACTAAAGAATTTATGACATTTTTTTTTAGTCTGCAAAACCTTTTATATTGACTGACAAATTTTCCCTTATCTAATATAAAAATTATATAGGGTTTATATTAAGCTGAGTTTTAAAGTTTCTTATACGGGCAAACCCCTATAGTTAATTACATCTTAAATGACCAAAGTCACATAAGAAACTCTCGATTTAGGTCAGGAAATATTATCTTCAAGAATTTCAAAAGGTAGGACTTTTGAAAGGTCAGACAAGGGAGTGTCAAATGGGCAAGACTCAAATTTGGAACAAATATTATGGAAAGAAGAAAACTATGGGATGCCATTGATCCTGAGGAGAACCTCGGTGAATTTCTGATAGTGACTTTATATATACTTAAAAATACAAGTGTTTAATACTGCTGCTAAAAGATTTAATTCCCCAGCAACGACACCAAATACTTAATAACGGTTATAGAATCGATAAAGATGTATATATATAAAATATTCAATAATGGTAAAGTCACACTTATCAACACAAGTATACATATCACTCAAGTAATATAGGGCTTTAATGGAGTCCTATATATTGATCCCACAGGGTGTAATATTAGAACTACGAACTAAGATTTTAGAATAGCAATACTTAATCGCAATAATGAAATTCAAATTGCTTATCTTTCACTAATAGGCAATTGAAATAAATATGTAATTTTGATAAGCCTTAAATAACTAATTATATTAATAGAGTTTTTAATGTGACATTCAATATATAAGAAAGCATCATTCTCTTTGTCAAGAAATTATAGTGAATGGATAAAGTGAATCAGTTCAANGTAAACTCTTTACACCCTACTGGAACCTCTCTAACCTGCAAGACCTCTTCAGTTTTCAGTCAAAATCTTCTTTTAAAGTTGTGAATGAGTTTTCCCAAGAGTTGTCTAAGCATCCCTCAAAAAATCATCTACATTCAATGCACTTTTGGACATAACCGCCGATCTCGCCGTCGACGGCCTCGAGGGCTCCATCGGTGGGCCTTCTTAATTATTAAATCTGGAGTCTCGGAAAATTCTTGTCGTCGGTGCCGTTGGGCTTACCGTCGGCGCACTAGTTCAAATCTTCACATTTTGGTCCTTTTTGCTCCAAATTCGTTCTTTTTTGCATCTTTTTGCTCCAATGACCCTAATTCATCATTCCTGCAACAAAACATCAATAATATCTTTCTTTAAAGTGCAATATCATTAAAAACTTTGTAAAATAGGTATGAAAATCTCAACATATTTTCATTTGGTCAAAATCCCCCAAACTTAACTATTACTTGTCCTCAAGTAGTTTTAGTACTATATAAAAGTTATGATCTATGGGAGTAAAGCTTTAATTCAGAAATACTATAAGTTTGATCTAAGTAAAGACCATAGTGAGATTTTCAGAAAAAATTCAAGTAATTAAATTAACTCTGTAGCTACAAGATTAATCTAGTCATCAAGTTTTAAGCTTAGTCTTTTATTCATTTCAAGAATGACTATATGTTGTAATATTAAGTCACTTAGAATATTAATACTCTTCTATTCATTTCAAGAATGACTATATGTTGCAATATTAAGTCACTTAGAATATTCAAATGATAAGAACTTCATGAGAAAAATACTAGTAAAAGTTCTAATCCATAACCATAAGTTCAGGAATCTATTTAGGTTTTCCCTTAGGTAGGTCCAGTAAAGCCAATTTTTGATTAGACATATCCTCAAGCTTCTCATCACTTTCATATTTTTTTCTTTCTTTTCTCGTTTTCATTTGGATTGCTTTCAATCATATATATATTTCTTTTCTTTTTAGGGATTGTTGTCAATCCTTTCTTTTTTTCTTTTTCAAGTGAGGATTACTATATCTGGATAGCCTTTAATGATTTTGAACATCACATTTCTATTTTCAAGTGAGGATTACTATATCTGGATAGCCTTTAATGATTTTGAACTTCACTTTTCTTTTCCTAAATTTGAAACTCAAAACATTTCATTATCTTATAAATATTTCATAGCTTTTACATCATTGAGCCTCAATCTTTTCTTCTCAAATGAACTAAATTTGAAACTCAAAGCATTCCTTTACCTTATAAATATTCATAGTTTTTACATCATTGAGATTGAAACTCAAAGCATTCCTTTACCTTATAAATATTTCATAGCTTTCACATCATTGAATCCCAAGATTACTATATCTGGATAGCCTTTAATGATTTTGAACATCACCTTTCTTTCCCTAAATTTGAAATATATCTGGATAGCCTTAATAATTTTGAACTTCACTTTTCTTTCCCTAAATTTGAAACTCAACACTCCTTTACCTTATAGATATTTCATAGTTTTTACATCATTGAGCCCCAATCTTTTCTTCTAATTGCTTACCTCATAAATATTTCATAATTTTCACATCATTGAATCCCAATCTTTTCTTCTCAAATGTCTTACCTTATAAATATTTCATAGTTTTTACATCATTGAGCCCCAATCTTTTTTTCTCAAATGTGTCTCAAATGAAGTTATAAATATTTAGTAGCTTTTACATCATTGAGCCCCAATCTTTTCTTCTCAAATGAATTTCCAAATTCTTAACACTTCAAAATATAGTTTCCTTTACTTTAATTAGTTAACTATAGTCTTATTCTCTTATACTAAATATCTTTAATCTATAAAATTAATTTTCATTACAAAAATATTCTTTTAAATCTACTATAATATTTAAATAGCTACAAAATATGGTTACCTGAATTAAAATCACTACATAAAATCATATTAATAATTTTTGAAAATATTTAAATAGAGAACATCTAATAGTTATTAAATTTACTACATGAAATCATATAAATAATTTTTGAAAATATTGAAATAGAGGACATCTAATAGTTAATATCTACATAAAATCATATAAATAATTTTTGAAAATATTGAAATAGAAGACACTAATAGTTAATCTTTTTCTTCCTCCCCCAAACTTAAATTTTTCAATATGGAATGATACAGGTGGAAAGAAAAAATCTAAATATAAATCCCCAAACTTAAATTTTTAAATATGAAATAATTTAGGTGGAAAGAAAAACTATAAATATAAATAATTTTTGAAAATATTGAAATAGAGGACATCTAATAGTTAATCTTTTTCTTCCCTCCCCCAAATAAATTTTTAAATATGAAATAAAGGTGGAAAGAAAATACTATGAATATAAATCATACCTCAGTATTTGCATTTTTAAATATTTTACAATTAATTCCATAAAATGTAGCAGGAAGAAAAAGTAATTGAATCTACTAGCTACTGCAACATCCTATCAAATAATTTTTCAATATGAAATAGGACATCTAATAGTTAATCTTTTTCTTCCCTCCCCCAAACTTAAATTTTTAAATATGAAATGTTACAGGTGGAAAGAAAAATTCTAAATATAAATCATACCTCAATATTTTAGGCATTTTCATCATTTTGAAATTTTTGTAGTCCTTCTCAAATTTTTTGCTTCACCTGGTCTGTAACATTAGGTGTTTTCTATATATATAAATCATTAGAGAAATAGCTGGGTAATGAAATTTTGAAATAAGTACAAAACTAAATATTATACAAACATAATATTTTGCTAACACATCCACAGTACTAAACAAAACAATTATATTTAAAATGCAGAATAAAAATTACATCACATTACAATTTAACAAATTTCAACTACCACACCAACAATTATAACAGTAATTAAAATTATCCAATTACAACATAACAATAAAAATGAAAGTAAAAACACACACAAACATCCATTTTTATTACAAAAAAAATTACAAAAATAAAAGTAAAAGTGCAAGTACATCAACTACTATCGAATGTCAAAATCCCAAACCATGTCTTCGTCTCCTTGGTCAGCAGGTGGATTGGGTTGATACTGAGTATATCGGGGGNTCACACACAAACATCCATTTTTATCACAAAAAAATTACTAAAATAAAAGTAAAAGTGCAAGTACATCAACTACTATCAAATGTCAAAATCCCAAACCATGTCTTTGTCTCCTTGGTCAACAGGTGGATTGGGTTGATATTGAGTATATCGGGGGCACTCAGGGAAAGTAACATCAGGCTCACCTCTATAGTGTCGGGCTCAAACTTCGTAGTAAGCTGTCTAAATATTTGAATGCCTCTGAAGGTACTCGCTATCATAATCATGTCTATGTTCTGAACCTCCATTCCTTTCATTTATTAACTCTATACTCTTTCGCTTCAAGGTCAATTCATTCATTAAATCGGTCAGGGTAGGGGAACTAGAAGGTGGAAGGTCATAACTAGTACAGGGGATATCTCTACTAGTAGAAGGTTCTTGACTTCTACTCCCAGTTCTCCATTTTTTTGTGGGATTCATAAGTCTTTAAATTAGCTTTACTAATGGGTTTCATAGGGTAAACCCATTCCTCACCTCTATCTTCCACTCCCAAAAGTTGGCAAAGTGCATAAATGAGGCCAGATGTCCTAGACCTCCACTTGTTTCACTCCTTGTCGTGGTCAATATATTCTTAAAAATGATTACATTTATATTTCTATTATTCTAAATACAGAAATTCAGAATAGCTCTATCACTTATTACCTCACTATGGTGATAGGTTGGTAATAGAGTAGAGGAAATAAAATAGTGCCACACTTTAGATGTGGCATTTAACATGGAAGCAGAAAAATTTACCTGTGCTCGTTGCTTAATCTTCCATGTTCCTTTCCCATCAGTGAGAAAATTGATCACATCGTTCAGTGGGCCTTCCATGGTATTGAATGTTTCATAATGACAGTTATAGGAGCCTGGGACTCCATAAAAGGAGTTAATGCGGGCGGCACTAAATTCAACAGAAAATCCCCGCACTTGAACAATTTTATCCTCAGAATAAAACACATTGGCTTAAAACTCTTTTACAATATTTGCAGCAGCCTTATTGGTGGTGTAACAAAAGTTTTCCCACCTCCACTTGGTAATAACTCATTCAATTTCTCCTCCCAAACTCTCAAAAACTTGATCTTGTATGCATTTCTTTCCTTCAAAACTGAAGTAAACCTTGATTGAGCCTTCATATTGACGAAGTGAGACTCGTCAAACTCAAGTTGCCTCTTTTGTCATGGAGTTATTTCAGTCTAATCAAAATTATAGAAAAATTCCAAAATAACTTCAAATATGCAAATAATGGCTTCTAAGAGTGACTTTAAGAGTTCAAAGCTAAATATCATGAATTTCTTCCTAATATTTTCTTCACATTCTCGAATTTTTTGGATCTCCTCAATGTGGAAGAAATTCATGGTGAAAATCAAATATTTTTAGTTTGAATTGAAGCTCTTACTAAGAGATGATCAAATCCGGTGTCTAAATGCCTTGAAATTGCCCCAAAATCCAAGATCTCTCAAGCCCTAGGTCAAAAATTGCATTTTTTTTAGAGGAAGGGGATGATGAATAGTGGCGGTTGACTAATCAAAATCGCGGTTAAAGGTATTTTTTTCAGGATCTCGCCGTCGGTGGGGTCTTTGGCGCCGTCAGCGAGCTCTATAGAATTAATATCCTAAGTCTCGGGAAAAGTCCGCCGTCAGCGGCGTCGAGAGCATCGTCGACAGGCTCTATTGAATTGGTTCAATTTCCAGATTTTTGCAATTTCGATCAATTTCAAGCCTCAGCGACATCCGTTCAATCATTATAGGCATAATTTTAAATGATTAAATGATGTACTCATCACAAATAAACTTTCACAACACATAAAACATCACAATTATATATAAATTCCAAGGGTTACAATATACGTTACACAACACACCTAAGTTTGGTATTTTCTCAATCTTAATACATTAATTCAGCATCGCAATCCAAGCCACAACCCTCAAAATGCTGAAAACAAACATCCTCTGCTCAGTCTCAACTATATAGAGATATAAAAGAAAAATTCTAAAGCAAAGCAAACATACAGTTCAAAACCAAATTACACACATAAATAGACAGATAACAATGTAAATCTAGTATTCTTCAGATTCAGTGCTAGATTCTCCTCTGAGATCACCCATAGATTACACATGAACGAAGAGGTTATAGAAGGGTCGATATGGAAATTCTTCATTAGAGTCATCTTCTATAAATTTCATCCTCCTCATCAGCCGTATCAAACTATCTTCAATATGTCTAGAGTGAGCAAATTGTTCTTTCATCCTCCAGTCTAGATGATCGAAGAAATCAGAGATATTATTAATTGCATTCATAACATTTTGTACCTCCCTCCGAAATGTTCCTTCATCCTCCAGTCTAGATGATAGAAGAAATTGGAGATATTATTAATCGCATTCATGACATTTTGTACCTCCTTTTCCAATTTCTTGATTCTTTGGAGGATCACTAGTGTCTTGTTCAGAACCAAAAGTTGAATAGGCAGTGAATTCTGAGACGATTGATCCACCATAATAGTCATATCATTTTCATCTTCATTGGCTGNACCAACTTCATTTCCTTTAACAACCACATGGCCCAATTTGGCCAATTTGACCATCTTTAACCAAAATCCCCAAATTGCCCTTTAAAGACCCAAATTTCTCTTTAAAGATCCAAATTTCCCCAAATCCAACTCAAATGTCCATCAATTTGATCTCAATTGACCCAATTCCAATCCTAAGCTCAAATTCACTTTTGATATGACCAAACTAAACCAAATCCAAGCATCCAATCCTAAACTCAAATTCACTTTTCATATGACCAAAATAAACCAAATACAAGCTCAATTGGTCCATGATTTGAGCCCAATTTAAATCCTAAACTAATATTCACTTTTGATATGACCAAAATAAACCAAATTCAAGCTTAATTGGTCCATGATTTGAGCCCAATTTTAATTTGGGTCAAAACCCCAATTTTGACCATATGACTTAATCTCANTTTTACCTTATAAATATTTCATAGGTTTTACATCACTAAGCCCCAATCTTTTCTTCTCAAATGAATTTCCAAGATTCTTAATACCTCAAAATATAGTTTCCTTTACTTTAAATTGTTAACTATAGTCTTATTCTCTTATACTAAATATCTTAATCCACAAAATTAATTTTCATTACAAATTGACTATAATCTTATTCTTTTATATTAAATATCTTAAGTTACAAAATTAATTTTCATTACAAAACTATTCCTTTAAATCTACCATAATATTTAAATATTTACAAAATATAGTTATCTAAATTAAATTCACTACATAAAATCATATTAATAATTTTTGAAAATATTTAAATTGAGAACATCTAATTGTTAATTTTTTTCTTCCCTCCCCCAAACTTGAATCTTTCAATATGAAATGATAGAAGTGGAAAAAAAAATTCTAAATATAAATCATACCTCAGTATTTTAGGTTTTTTCATATTTTTGAAATTTTTGCAGTCCTTCTTAAAATTTCTACTTCACCTGGTCTGTAACATTAGGAGCTTTCTATGCATATAAATCATTAGAGCAAAATTCCTACTTCACCTGGTCTGTAACATTAGGAGCTTTCTATACATATAAATCATTAGAGAATTTGTATGGGTAATGAAATTTCAAAATAAGTGCAAAACTAAACATTATACAAAAACAATATTTCAGTAACACATCCACAATACTAAACAAAAAACAATTATGATTAAAATGCGAAATGGAAATCACATCACATTATAATTTAACAAATTTCAACTACCTCACCAAACAATTATAACAATAATTAAAAATTATCCAATTACTACATAAAAATAAAAATGAAAGTACAAAAAGATAGACATCTATTTATATTACAAAAATTACAAAAGTAAAAGTAAATGTACATCAACTACTACCAAATGTCAAAATCCTAAACTATATCTTCGTCTCCTTGGTCAGCATGTGGACTGGGCTGATACTGAGTATATCAAAGGCATTCAGGAAAAGTAACATCAGGCTCACCTCTGTAATGCCGGGTCTGAGCATCGTAGTAAGATATCTCAAAATCAAAATGCCTCTGAAGGTACTCATTATCATAATCATATCTACGTTCTAAACCACCAATTCTTTCATTTATTAACTCTATACTCTTTTGCTGCAAGGTCAACTCATTCATTAAATCATTCAGGGTAGGGGAACTAGAAGGTGGAAGGTCATAACTAGTAGAGGGGATATCTCTACAAATAGAAGGTTCTTGACTCCTACTCCCAGTTCTCCATTTTTCATGGGATTCATATGTCTTCAAATTAGCCTTACTAATGGGCTTCATAGGGTAAACCCATTCTTCATCACCTCCAGCTTCCACTCCAGAAAGTTGGCAAAGTGCATAAATAAGGTCAGGATGTCCCAGACCTTCACTTGTTTCACTCCTTACAGTGGTCAATATATTCTCAAATATGATTCTCCCCACATTAATATTCCTATTATTCTGAATACAGAAATTCATAATAGCTCCATCTCTTGTTACCTCACTATGGTGATAGGTCGGTAACATAGTAGAGGAAATAAAATACTGTCACGCTTTAGACGTGGCATTTAACATGGAAGAAAAAAAATTTACCCGTTCTCATTTTTTTATCTTCCATGTTCCTTTCCTATCAGTGAGAAAGTTGATCACATCGTTCAGTGGGCCCTCCATTGTACTGAAGGTTTCATAATGGTAGCTATAAGAGTCTGGTACTTCATAAAATGAGTTAATGCGGGTGGCACTAAATTCAACAAAAAATCCCCGCACTTGAACGATTCCGTCCTTGGAATAGAACACGTTGGCATAAAATTCTTTCACAATATTAGCAGTAGTCTTATTGGTGATGTAGCAGAAGTTTTCTCACCTCCATTCGGTAATAACTCGTTCAATTTCTCCTCCCGAACTCTCAAAAACTCAATCTTGAATACATTTCTTCCATTTAAACACTGAAGTAAAGGTCGACTGAGCCTTTACATTGATGAAGCGAGACTCGTCAAACTCAAGTCACCTCTTTTGTCGTGGAGTCATTTCAATCTAATCAAAATTATAGAAAAATTCCAAAATACACTTCAAATATGCAAATAATGGCTTCCAAGAGTGATTCTGAGAGTTCAAAACTAAATTTCATGAATTTCTTCCCAATATTTTCTTCACGTTCTCAAATTTTCAGATCTTCTCAATGTGGAAGAAATTCACGGTGAAAATCAAATATTTTTAGTTTGGAGTGAAGCTCTTACTAAGAGATGATCAAATCCGGTGTCTAAATGCTTTGAAGTCACCCCAAAATCCAAGATCTTCAAGCCCTAGATCGAAGTTTTCATTTTTAAAAGGAAGGGGATGATGAATAGTGGCAAGGGACTGGTCAAAATCACGATTAATGGTGTTTTTTCGGGATCTCGCAGTCAGCGGGGTCTTCGGCACCGTCAGCGAGCTTTATTGAATTAATATCCTATGTTTTAAGAAAAGTCTACCATCGACATCATCGAGAGCGCCGTCAGCGAGCTCTATTGAATTGGTTCAATTTTTAGATTTTTGCGATTTCGATCAATGTCAAGCCTCATTGACATACATTCAATCATTACAGACATAGTTTTTAAGTGATTAAAAGATGTACTAACACAAATAAACATTCACAACACAAAACATCACAATTATATATAAATTCTAAGGGTTACAGTACACATTACATGACACTCCTAAGTTTGGTATTTTCTTAACCTTAATAAATCAATTCTGCATTGCAATCCAAGCCACAACACTCAAAACACTGAAAACAAATATCCTATGCTCAATCTCAACTATATAAAGATCTAAAAGCAAAATTCTAAAGCAAAGCAAACACAAAGCTCAAATCAAATTACACACTTAGACATACAGATAGTAAGGTAAATCAAATACTCTTCAGATTTAGTGCTAGATTCTCCTCTGAGATCTCTCATTGATTGAACGTGAACGAAGAGGTAATAGAAGGGTCGGTATAGAAATTCTTCAGCAGTGTTCTCTTCTATCAATTTCATCTTTCTCATCAATCGTATCAAACTAACTTTGATATGTTCGGAGTGAGCAAATTAATCTTTCATCCTCCAGTCTAGATGATCAAAAAAATCAGAGATATTGTTAATTGCATTCATAATATTTTGTACCTCTTTCTCCAATTTCTTGATTTTGTGCAGGATCACTAGTGTCTTGTCCAGAACTAAACATTGAATAGGCAGTGAATTCTAAGACGATTGATCCGCAATAATAGTCATATCATTTTCATCTTCATTGGTTGGGAATCTCTCAGTTGGGTCAAAAGGCTTCCAAGGTAGAAGTACCTTTTCCCAATTTTCATAAGATACTTGTAACTGAGTGCAAAGTAAGAAAATTGTTGAAGGATGTCCAAGCCCATAAGTTGATCAATGAACGATCGGGCCCAAAACAGACTTCACAATTATAGAACCAACATCGATCGATAGTTTCATTTGGATGCAACAATTCAGAATAGCACTTTGTTTAGTAACTTTGCCGATTTTCATTGTCGGTAACAGTTTTGTAGAAATGAAGAAGTGCCGGTGTCTAGAAATGGGGTTTAGAAGTATTGCAGAAATACTAACATACTTGTTTTCTCTCATTTCACAGACTTCAGTTTCTTCCATTAAATATTGGTAGATCTCATTCATCAAGTTTCTTGTCAGGACGAAGTTGAAATAATGACAGACAGGAACATTCTCGATCATGAATAATTCATTAATCTATGCAGGAGTAAAAGTTATCCATCTACCTTGCACATAGACAACTCCCTTGTTGATTCCATGCAAATTAACGTAAAATTTCTTCACCACATGAACAACTACGGCGGTTGTAGTGTAGCACAACACTTCCCATCTTCGTCGCACAATCATATTTTCAATTGATGTCAATGGATTATTTAATCCTTTATTAATGAATCCTCTTTCCTTGATCAATCTCTTCTTTGTCAGTACCTTGTTGAAGATTCGTTGTGCCTCCGCACTAATGAACTTTCTCCGGTTGAACACTCACGATCTATGGTTTTCAGAGGAATTGGACACCATAGGAATGAATTTAGTGGAGTTTCACTTAATTTTTGGGGAAATATGAACTTAGAAATCAAATTTTGAAGTTTGAAAGGAGTAACTCCCACCTAAAACTGCCAAAAACCATCCATTCAAACTCTAAAAACGGTCATCCTGCCAGTCTCGCCGTCAGCGGCGTCAATGGCGTCGTCGGCGAGCCTTTAGAATTTAATTGCATGGACTCTCGGGAAATACCTACCATCGGCGGCGTCGATGGCGGCATCGGTGCCCAAGGCAAACATTGCATAGTTTCGCTTTGATCTAAATGCGTTCCAGTTTTTCCTATGATTCCAATTTTTATGATGATTCAAGGGGAAATATGAGTAGTAGAGTTCAATACTACCACAAACTAACAATAATTTCAAATAAAAACTACAATAATTGTAATAAAAATAAAAAAAACTATGCGTTGCCTCGCATAAAGTGCTTGGTTTAACGTCGTCAGCCCGATCTATTCAGGTATTTTTCAGGTTGACTTATCATTAAAAGCTCTTTAAAATTTTGTCTTTTAACCTCAAAATATAATTTTAATCTGTGTTCATTTACTTTAAATCTATTCCAAGTCTTTTGATCTTCAATTTTAACAGCTCCATAAGTTTAAACTTGAGTCACAATAAAGGGTGCTAACCAATGAGACTTCAATTTCCTAGGGAATACATTCAGCCTTGTATTGTAAAGCAAAACTTCTTGTCCAAGTTCAAAGTTCTTCTAGTTAATCTTCCAATTATGCCATAACTTTAATTTCTCCTTCTAAATTTTGTTGTCATCATAAGATTTATTTCTTAATTCTTCCAATTCATTCAATTGTAAGAATCTCCTCTTCAGCATCTTTAAAATTATAATTGAATTCTTTAATCCCCCAATATGCTTTATGCTCCAATTCTACTGGTAAGTGATAATTATAATTGAATTCTTTAATCGCCCAATATGCTTTATGCTCCAATTCTACTAGTAAGTGAATGTCTTTCCAAAAATCAGTCTGTAAGGAGTCATTCCAATAGGAGTTTTATAAGTAGTTCTGTGCAAGTCTTTCCAAAAATCAGTCTATAAGGAGTCATTCCAATAGGAGTTTTATAAGCAGTCTTGTAAGCCATATAATGCGGTATCCAGTCTAGTGGACCAATCTATTCTACTAGGTTTACAATTTTTTTCAAGTATTTGTTTAATCTCTCTATTAGAAACTTCACCTAACCCACTGGTTTGAGGGTGATAGGAAGTAGAGATTCTATGACTAATATTAAACTTTTCTGCCATTCTCTAAATGTATTTATTCCTAAAATTGGATCCTCCGTCAGAGATAATCATTCTCGGCATTCTGTATCTAGTGAAAATATTTTTCTTTAAAAATCTTAAAACACTTTTAGCATCACAATGAGGTAAAACTTGTGCTTCAATCCACTTTGAAACTTAGTCTACTGTAATTAATATTTATAAGTTCCTAAATAAAGGAATAAGTGGTCCCATGAAATCTAATCCCCAAACATCAAGGATCTCAACTTCTAACATGAAATTCAGAGGCATTTCATTTCTTTTAAATATATTGCCTACTCGTTGGCATTGATCAGAAGTTTTTATGTATTTGTAAACATCTCTAAAGATAGTAGGCCAATAGAATCCAGCTTGTAAAATTTTATAAGCAGTTTTATGAATCCCAAAATGTCCTCCAAATTCAAAATCATGACATTTTTGAATGATTAGCTCAGTTTCTTCATAAGGTACACATCTTCTCATAATAAGATCCTTACATTGTTTATATAAATAAGGCTCATCCCAAAAATATGCTTTCGCATCATGAATAAATTTTCGTTGCTGTTGCAATGTCAGCATAGGTGCCAAAATATCACTTACAATATAATTAATAATATCAACATACCATGGTATTTTCCACTCATTAATATTATAAAGTTGTTTAGAGAAACTATATGTAATTTCATTGTCGGTGTCAGATAATTCATGATTTTCTAATCTTGAAAAATGATCAGCAATTTGATTATCAGTTCCCTTTCTATCAATAACCAGAAGATCAAAATTTTGCATCAAAAGTATCCATCTAATTAACCTTAGTTTGGGATCCTTCTTTTGCACCAGATATTTAATAACAGAGTGATCAATGTGCACAACACAATTAGTTCTAATTAAATAAGATCTAAATTTGTCTAAAGCATACACAATGGCAAGTAACTCTTTTTCAGTAACAGTATAATTATTTTGAGCATCATTAAGAGTTTTACTAGCGTAGTATATAACTTTAAAAATCTTCTGATACCTTTGTCCAAGAACAACTCCAATAGCATAATCACTAGCATCACACATCAGTACAAATAGTTTCTCGCAGTTAGATAAAACTATAATAGGGGTTGTGATTAATTTTTCTTTTAATAACTCGAAGGCATTTAAACAAATTTCAGTAAATTCGAATTTCTTATCATTTTCTAAAAGTTGCATTGAGGTTTAGTAATTTTTTAAAAATCTTTAATAAAACGCCTATAAAAACTAACATGTCCAAGAAAACTCCTAACCTCTCTTACATTAGTATGAGGTCTTAATTTAGATATAACTTGAATTTTTACAGGGTCTGCTTTCATACCATTTTCTGAAATTTTATGTCCTAATACAATTCCTCCTGCAATCATAAATTGACATTTCTCCCAATTTAAAACTAAATTAGTTCTTTCGCAAAACTCCAAAACTTTGTCAAGATAATTTAAGCATGCATCAAATGATGTTCCAAATACAGAGAAATCATCCATANTGTCGCCCGACCAACCTAGTGGCCGGAAAAGCCCAAAACCGAGAGCCACCCCCATGGCATCTCACCCAAATC
>JXCR01140376.1:72471-133224 GCA_002079205.1 Phalaenopsis hybrid cultivar
GTTGACAAGGCCTGGCTGGTGGGAGGAGACTTCAATTGTGTTTCTTCTCCTGCTGAAAGGAAGGGAGGCAGACCTCCCAATCCCAACAACATATCATTCTTTAATGATAATATCCAAAAAGTTGGGTTATTTGACCTGGGGTCTTTTGGTCCTACCTTTACTTGGAGAAGGAAGGATTTGTGGGAGAGGCTGGATAGATTTCTTGCTAATGAAAATTGGATCCAACAGTTCTTACAGACATCTGTTACCCATCTAAGCCTAGCTGGTTCTGACCACAGGCCTTTACTGATCACTATAGGAAATAAGNAGGTGATTTATGAAATTTTATATTTTCTATGCAGGTATGTAAATACAAGCATAAAAAGTGCAATAGGAAAGTACAAGAAAGACTGTAAAACGCTGTAAATTGTAAAAGTGTACCTGGCGAGTCTTCTTGTTCCACCACCTGATACTCAAAATGCATGTCAGGACATTTATGTATATAGAGCTAGAAAAGTAAAGTTTTGGAAACCTTCCTAACTCTATGTTGTGTATCGGGGGTGTCCTTAAATTTTAAGGATAATATTATTAAGCAAAACATACTAAGTTTAAAAGATCCCTAAGTCCTTAAATTTTGATTAAGCAAAACATATTAAGTTTAATAGATCCCCAAGGTATTCACCAGTTTAAGAGTAGGGAGCAGGTCCATACAACCTTCTTTATGTCTGGTAAAAGACCTTTGGTCCATTTAAACTTTATTATGTTGCTTAATGCAACCTTCTTAATGTCTAGTAGATCCCTAAAGTATTCACCAGATTAAGAGTAGGGAGCAGGTCCATGCAACCTTCTTTATGTCTGGTAAAAGCCTTGAGTCCATTTTATCCTGAATATCCTGATGCTCAGTGAACTTTGATGTCTTGATTATTCCCAAGAATAAGGTAAATATTATTTACTTTTTAATTGAAACATTAAGTGGGTAAAGACCCTTTAGGAGATAAATTAGTGTTATTAAGAACACTTAGCCAAATTTTAGTCTTAATTGGACTTGTGGTGTTTTAAAAGATTTGATTATGTTGATTTTTTTTAATTCTCTTTTAACAAGTGGATTTCAACTTAAGTTCACCACTAAGTCCTTAAGACCTGAATGTATTAAGTGNTTCTCATATTACTTTTTGTTTAACATCTAAGTTTTTTTTTTCTTAAGAGATGTTAGAATTATTCGTTATTGTATAAATATTATTATTATCATGTGTGCATAATGTTTATTGTAAGAATATATAGGCATAATTTATTGTCATTTTTTAGGATGTTTTCATTTATATTGTTTTACTATGACTATTTTATGTTGCCTATATTATATGTGGGCCTTCGTATTAACATATTATTTAATTTAATGAAGGAATGACAATTCTAGCTTTCTGGTAATTTTTTTCACATGTGCTGCAAAGAAAGACAGAGGAGCTACATCTATCATCATCATAGTAAGTTGGGCCTTATTATGCTGGTAGGGCTTTTCGATTTCAAGCCGAGTCGAGGTAGGCTTAAATAAAATTCGATCTAAAATTTTGGTTCGTAGCTCAACTCATTTATTTTGATCCAAGCCAAAATTCAAAGCGATTAACAATCATCGAGCTAAATTCACTAAATTCACATCCCTAACATCAATAGGGTTGTTAACGATCTAATTTTTAGCAAAGCTGGAGTTGGCTGTAAATTGGCTAAAAAAATTTGATCCAAAATTTTGGCACATTATTTAGATATTTTATTTTGATTCAATCTCGATCTGAGCCAAAATTCAAATGAATTTTCAAGTGATTAACGATTTTTGAGCTAAATTCATAGCCATATATGCTGGTTTGGTCGAGTTTATGAAATCTCCATTCATTCCTCTCAAGTGCTAGATGAGTTGGCATGTCTCTTTTCATGCAACTTTATGCTATATTACTTTTGATCTTTGAAGAAAGGTGGAGAAAATCTTATTCTTATATTTATCAATTAATCAAATTACAACTCTTCTCTATATATAATTAGGAAAGACTTGTTGACCTCATTTTAGTGAGGTCTTAGTCTCCTACTCTCAGAACCCATAATCTAGCCTTAGGAGTTCTTTGTTGACCATCATAGCGGATTAGTAATGGAGCCCACCTCTCGTAGAACTTCAAGCGACTTCCTGACTCATTTTTGTGAAGAAACTCGCATGAGTGGTTCCAAGCACTCAACTTCTAGTTGCAAGAGCTAAGGACCAACATGTAGAGGGGCTCGGAAATGAGTTCCTATAGGATCAAACAGCCTTAGGTGAACCTTTTGTGACTCGAACATTCGTGAACGCCGCAATTCACGCACTCGTTAAACCACACACGATTTTGACACATTTTTTTTGCCCGATCGTCGGCAAACTCGTCCGGGTGACCCCGGATGATGAAACGGACCGCACCGACGCGTCCAAAACATCAACTTTAGCTAAGTAGGACACCCATATTGCTAAGGTTACACGTGCGCGCAAATGACACGAAAATCGATGCGCATTTATTTAGTGGGACGCGGGCCCAGGCTCAACCCAGGTTTGATTCGGGCCGGACTCGGGTTGACCAAGGGTTAAACATTTTGAATTTTAAACTTTTGAACTTCAAATTTGACATTTAATCTCACTTTAATTGAGAATTTCGATTTTCCAATTGAGGTAGCTGCCTAAAAGGAAATAATTCAATTCCCCACCAATGCTTTTCAAGTAACGGCTCTCGACCCCGCTCCTTTCATTAATTCGACCCCGCGCTCGCCTTCTTCTTCCCCCTCTCGACACGATTTGAGACCCTCTCCACCGAAAGCTCCTCATTCGCTCCTTCCCTCTGCACCGAGAACCTTCCTCGCTCGATACAAGATTCGACTCCCTCTTCCTCCTCACGCTCAATCCCGGTTCCCTCCTCCTGCTCGGCTCGCGTCTCCTGCTCGGCTCGCGTCTCCTGCTCGACTTCCTCACGTTCAATCCCACACGACAGGAAGAACCAAGCGCTCGACTCCTTGCTGCACCGAACAACTCCGCTCGGTCCCGTCTTTCGCACCGAAGCCGCAGAGCTACAGTCGCCGCTCTCCTCCTTGTGACGAAGGAACACACAACCGCACGACTCGCCTCCTCTCTTCCGCGACCGAGACCCCGGCTCGGCTCCTTCCACTCGATCCTGCCTCGTTGCACCGAAGCCCTCCGCACACCTCTTCCTCACTCTACTTTGCTTCTCTCTTGCTTTATTTATTTGGATAGGGATCGATTTCTGCTTTGTGCGAGACTGCTCTTGCGCGCTCCTGAGTTTAGTCTTCCTCTTCTATTACTCTCGACCTACAGCAAAGCTTCGACTCCATATACTTCCTTCAGGCCCGAGACCTGCTAAGCTGAGGTCTGTTAATCTGAACTGGGTATTCTCTTGGGATCTTTTGTTATTATTTTTATTTTTATGTTCTTTGTGCTCTTAATTGTGTGGTTTTTCTGCTTCAGCCTTTCGCTACTTAAATTTGTCTGCTTTTCAGGAAGCTAGTCGTAGCTTATTTTTATGGATTTATTTTTTTTTTGAAAGGTTCTTATGTGCATCTATTATGTTTGTTGAGATATATGTAGGTTTTAACGAATTATTCTTTGATATGTTNCTTATGGATTTATTTTTTCTGTAAGGTTCTTATGTGCATCTATTATGTTTGTTTGAGATATATGTAAGTTTTAACGAATTATTCTTTAATATGTAGGCATTAACAATCATCGCTTTAGTTTTAAATATGGTAATTAAGTTTGAAGCATGTTGTTTAAATATCTGAGAATCATTTTTTTTTTGCTGCAACAATGTCGTGGAGTTCCTTATAATTAACTACTGTGCATGCTCCTAAGTTTGTGAAAGTATGAAAGTATTATGTAGCCTGGATGAAGCAATATGTTCAGATAAAGTAATTACAATCNGCTGCAACAATGCCGTGGAGTTCCTTAGAATTAACTACTGTGCATGCTCCTAGGTTTGTGAAAGTATGAAAGTATTATGTAGCCTGGATGAAGCAATATTTACATATCCAATACTCAAATTTTAATCCTTACATACGTACCACTTATCTCTTACTTGTCCGCATATCTAACGCCTCAACTTTACCCATTACATTTATGCCATCTGAACTTTTCATATCACATAAAGCTTACTACGATTTCAACCTTTAAACACGGAATACACTTTCTCTTGCATAATTAATGTGGTAGGTTTGTAAACATCGAAATTTGGGTGATGGATCTATAAACATGTAGGAATTAAGTGATGTGCATGCAAAATCCCTTTAATTGCGTTTCACTGAAATTGGGTTTTGGTATGCAAACACGTGTAGCAATTAACATACATACTTTGGGAACCTTTATGATTCTCCTTGAAAGCTTTAATTGCTACAATTTTAGAGGCTTCACATGCCGTGTTGGGTGCAGATTTTTAGTAATTTTTTTTAAGGTTTGGGGGTTGCCCTCGATCGATACTTTCACTATTTTGGAAATCACTTTAGGTGCTAATTTGAACCGATTTTGTGCACTGTTTTGGAGCCACTATAGGTGCTGATTTGGGCTGATTTCGATCGCTGTTTTGGAGTCACTTTATGTGTCGATTCGGGCCGATTTTGTGCACTGTCTTGGAACAAACTTAAATACTCTACTTGAGAGTCCATTTAATTACAGTTGTTGAAAGATTTCACACATTTTGTTTTTTTTCTTAGGTTGATTCGCTTGTCATTTCATCATTTGATTTGTTAGTTTTGAAAATGGATCAACCTTTTCTTTTCGTTTGTTTTGTTACTTTTATTAAATGGTTAAGTCATAAAGACGGGGATTGATGATTTAACTAATTGGAAAATATAAAAAACATTAAATCACCTTAAGCATAAGTTAAAGAGTAGGTTTCCTACACTTTAGAAGCACACCCTAGGTGAGAGCCCATCCACCTAGTCCTCGGTTTAGGCTTCCTACACTTTAGAATCCTAGGTGAGAGTCCATCCACCTAGCCCTCAGCACAAGCTTCCTAGATTTTAGGAGTACACCCTAGGTGAGAGCCCATCCACCTAGTCCTCGGTTTAGACTTCCTACCCTTTAGAAGTACACCCTAGGTGAGAGTCCATCCACCTAATCCTCAGTGTAGGCTTCCTAGACTTTAGGTACACACCCTAGGTNTACTAGGTTTTACAGTCTTTTCAAGTATTTATTTAATCTGTCTATTAGAAACTTCAGCTAACCCACTGGTTTGAGGGTGCTAGGCAGTAGAGATTCTATGAATAATATTAAACTTTTCTGCCAATCTGTGAATGTATTTATTCCTAAATGGGATCCTCTGTCAGTGCTAATCAGTCTCGGCATTCTGTATCTAGTGAAAATATTTTTCATTAAAAATCTTGAAACACTTTTAGCGTTCGAGGTAAAGCTTGTGCTTCAATCCACTTAGAGATGTAGTCTACTGCAATTAATATATATAAGTTCCTTAAATGAAGAAATAAATGGTCCTATGAATTCTAATCCCCAAACATCAAAGATCTCAACTTCTAACATGAAATTCAGAGGCATTTCATTTTTTCTAGATATATTACCTACTCGTTGGTATCGATCACAAGTTTTTATGTATCTATAAACATCTATAAAGATAATAGGCTAACAGAATCCAACTTGTAAAATTCTATAAGCAATTTTATCAATCTCAAAATGTCCTCCAAATTCAGAATCATGACATTTCTGAATGATTAGCTCAGNAGAATTTGATGGTAACCAGTATATCCATCTAAAAAACAAAAATATTTGTGCCCAGAAAGTCTATCTATTATTTTGTCTAAAAATGGTCTAAAATTGATCTTTCCTAGTGGCAATGTTTAATTTTCTATAATCAATGCAAATACGCCACCCAGTAACTTGTCTGATAGGTATTAATCGTTGTTGTTTTTTTTTTGTTTCAACAGTCACTCCTCTTTTCTTTGGAACATAATGAATGTGACTTACCAAAGCACTGTCAAAAATATGATATACAATTCCATTGTCCAACCATTTCAAAATTTCCTTCTGTGACTACTTCTTTCATCACTTGTTTTAATCTCTTTTGGGGATCAATTCTTGGTTTATATTGTTCATCTAGTATAGTTTTGTGCAAACAGATTGAAGGACTGATTTTCTTAATATTAGTTAAGGTCCAACTAAAAGCTTTCTTATATCTTTTTAAGCTATCCAAAAGTCTTTGCTCTTGCAAATCATTTAATTCTGAAGATATAATAATAGGTAGTGTAGACGAGTCTCCCAGAAACACATACTTCAAGTGGTTAGGCAATATTTTCAACTCAAGTTCAGGTGTTTTTATGAGTCTCCCAGAAAGACATACTTCAAGTGGTTAGGCAATGTTTTCAACTCAAATTCAGGTGGTTTTATAATTGACAGAACTAGATTCTTATGAGCATTTTCTGTAATATCCAACATCTCAAATCTTTCCTGAACATAATCTAATTCTTAATTTTCTTTTTCACCCAAAAATAACTTCACCACTATCTTCAAATTGTTCTTTCTCTTCAAAATTTTCTTTAAAATGCTCTTTTATTAGATGTTCACTAGTTTCCATGCAAAAACATTCGTTATCTCTTTCAACAGCAGGGTATTTCATAGATTTCGCAATGTTAAAAGTTGCTTCTTGATCATTAACTCTCATAATTAATTCTCCCTTTTCAACATCTATCATAGCTTTTCCAGTAGCTAAAAATGGTCTCTCTAAAATGATAGGTATTTCTTTATCTTCGTTCATATCTAAAACAATGAAATCCATAGGAAAGATAAATTTATCAACTTTTACTAACACATCTTATTCCTCATTATCTAAAACAATGAAATCCACAGGAAAGATAAATTTGTCCACTTTTACTAACACATCTTCTCTTCCTCCATATCTAAAATAATGAAATCCACAGGAAAGATAAATTTGTCCACTTTTACTAACACATCTTCTATAATTTAGGATATGTAACTGAACGATCTGTTAACTGAAGAGTTATAGAAGTAGGTGAGACTTCTCCTAATCTTAATCTTTTCAAGATATATAGAGGCATAAGATTAATGCTGGCTCCTAAATCACATAAAGCTCTTCTATAAAATTTTTCACCCATAGTACACGGTATAGTGAAATTGTCAGGAACTTTTAATTTTTTGGGAAGCTTTTTCTAAATAATTGCACTACACTCTTCGTAACTGCAACAGTATCATTATCAGTGAACTTCATTTTCTTGTTAAAAATATCTTTCATAAACTTCACATAATTGGGCATTTGCTCTAAAGCTTCTACGAAAGGAATTCAAAATATCTTTCATAAATTTCACATAATTAGGCATTTGCTCTAAAGCTTCTACGAAGGGAATATCAGTATATCTTTCATAAATTTCACATAATTGGGCATTTGCTCTAAAGCTTCTACGAAGGGAATATTTACTGTTAACTTCTTAAGAATTTTTAAAAATTTGGAAAATTGTTTATTCTGTTTATGTTGCTTCATCGTTAATTTCTTAAGAATTTCTATAAACTTGGAAAATTGTTTAACCTTTTTGTGTTGCTTCAATCTTTTAGGAAACGGTGGTGGAGGTTTCTCCATTTTTCATAAATTTCACATAATTGGGCATTTGCTCTAAAGCTTCTACGAAGGGAATATTTACCGCTTTTTTCAGAATTTCTAAAAACTTGGAAAATTTTTTAGTCTGCTTGTGTTGCTTCAATCTTTGAGGAAACGATGGTGGAGGATTATCCACAGTAATTTTCAACGATGTAAGTAAATATTCTAAATTTGGGTATTCATGATCCTTTTCTTTTTCTGTATCCACTTTCTCTTTTTAAGTTTCTATTTCTTTCTGCACTCTTGTTTCCAATTATTTTTTGACTTTGTAATTGTATCACTTTTATTTATTCTTTTCCTTGATCTTTAGGATTTGGTTCCACAGTACTATGAAAAGTTCCAAATGTTCGGTTACTAAGCGCAGTAGCAATATGCCCTAATTGATTTTCAATATTCTTAATAGTAGTTCCTTGATTTTGTAATTGATTTCCATAATTTGTAATTGATTTCCTTGATTCTGCAATTGTTGACCCATGTTTAATATCAGCTCTTCCATTGATAACTTCTTTTCCTTAATTTGAGTGTTACTGTTAAATTCTGGAGGATCAGAAGGCATGTAATTAACATTTTCATGGTTGGATGAATATCTTAATGGTTCAATGGGTTGTTCGCCCATTGTTGATTTGTAGAACAATTGTTATTCTAATTAAATTTTGGATGATTCTTCCAACATGGGTTATAATAGTTTGAATAAGGATTATTGGGTCCATTAATAGCATTTAAAGTCTAATACAAAGGTTAAAGATCCACAAATTGCCCAAATGAATTCTCTTCCATCATAGTAGGTGTTGGAGAATAATTCATTCCATAATAATCTAATTTCTTTGATATTGCAGCAATCTGCAAAGCTAACATAGATATTGCAGCAGAATCATGGATACTAGCTAACAGTAATTTGTGAAGCTAACATAGATATTGCATCAGAATCATGGATACTAGCTACTCTTTTAGTAGCAATCTATGAAGCTAACATAGCTATTGCATTAGAATCAAGGATACTAGCTACTCTTTAAAGATTTACCCTTTCAGAGGTCCATTGAAAATTATGGGTAGTCATCTCTTCTATTAACGAATAAGCATCATCAAAAGGTTTTGACATTAAAGAATTACCAGCCGCAACATCTATAATCAATCTAAGTGATCCCACTAATCCATTATAAAAAGGTTGAATTATCAATCAATCTAGTAACGAATGATGAGGGCACTTTCTAAGAAGACCTTTAAATCTCTCCCAAGCTTCATATATCGACTCTCCAGCAATCTGACAAAACAATGTTACCTCATTTCTAAGTTTAGCAGTTTTGGATGGAGAGAAATATTTGGATAGAAATTTCTATGAAAGTTCTCCCCAAGTTATAATAGATTCAGGTGCGAACAAATTTAACCACATCTTAGCCTTATCTCTAAGTGAAAAAGGAAAAAGTCTAAGTCTAACAACATATTTTGAAACTCTAGCATAGTTAAAGGTAGCATAAAGTTCTAAAAAACTAGCAAGGCGAAAATTAGGATCTTCATTTGTTGTACCTCCGAATTAATTATTTTGTACCATTTCGATAATAACAGGTTTAAGCTCAAATAAATTAGCAGCTACATCCGGATTTTGGATAGATAAGTGAATTTCATCTACTGTAGGATTTGCATAATCTCGTAGGGGTCTATTGGTGTTCATTTTCTATTCCTTGATTGTTCATAATGTTTTCCATTGTATCACAATTTCTAGGTTTTCATTTTCTATTCCTTGATTATTTACATTATTTTTCCATTGTGTCAAGATTTCTAGGTTCTCTTCTTAGTCTTCTAATTCTTTTAACAGTGCATTCTAATTCTGAATCATAGGGTATAAGATTTACAGGTCCAAATTCACGCATATAATTGAAATCAGTACACAGAAAAAAACTAGTTAACTAAATATGAAAATAAGTTGAAATTCCAATAAAAATTTTTAAATAGCCTTATTTTCTCTGTTACTCTAATTATGATTCTTGTTTACTCCCCGGAAATGGATCCAAAAACTTGACAGCGACTTTATATATGCTTAAAAAAACTAGTATTTAATACTGCTGCTAGAAGATTTAATTCCTCAGCAATGACACCATAAACTTAATAACGGTTATAGATTCGATAAAGATGTATATATATAATATTCAATAATGGTAAAGTCACACTTCTTAATAATGGTTATAGATTCGATAAAGATGTATATATAAAATATTCAATAATGGTAAAGTCACACTTATCAATGCAAGTATACGTATCACTCAAGTAATATAGGGCTCTAATGGAGTCTTAGATATCAATCCCACAGGGAGTAATAAATAAAGATGTATGTATAAAATATTCAATAATTGTAAAGTCACACTTATCAATGCAAGTATACGTATCACTCAAGTAATATAGGGCTCTAATGGAGTCTTAGATATCAATCCCACAGGGAGTAATACGTATCACTCAAGTAATATAGGGCTCTAATGGAGTCTTAGATATCAATCCCACAGGGAGTAATAATATCGCACAAGTAATATAGGGCTCTAATGGAGTACTAGATATCAATCCCACAGGGAGTGGTTTAGAACTAGCTCAAGTAATATAGGGCTCTAATGGAGTCCTAGATATCGATCCCACAGGAAGTGGTTTAGAAATCAAGTAATATAGGGCTCTAATGGAGTCCTAGATATCGATCCCACAGGGAGTAATATTAGAATTTAAGTAATATAGGGCTTTAATGGAGTCTTAGACATCGATCCCACATGGAGTAATATTAGAGGCTACGAAATAAGATTTTAGAAAATCAATATTTAATTACAACAATATAATCCAAATTGCTTATTTGTCACTAATAGGAAATTGAAATAAATATGTAATTTTAATAACTCTTAAATAACTAAATTCTACTTATAAAGTTTCTAATGTGAAATTTAATATATAAGAAAGCATACTTCTCCTTGTCAAGAAATTATAGTGAATGAATAAAATGAATCAGTTCAAATCGGATTAATGCAAATAGGGGCATACCTATTTTCTTTGGTCTAGACATAAAGAACATTGACTAATCCTATGCTTTGTTATTAAATCTGTGGCTAGGTTGGGAGGATACTGAATCTCACTTCAGAGCTCCCACGTTCCCCTCGCCTGAGGGCTAACATCTACACTTCAGCACCCAAACAGTTGAACTGAATTGCAGATTTTAGTCTGTCACTCTAAAATCTCCAATTCTACGCCTGATAATTTTATTTTCCTATTTATTTACACCCAACTTCCAAGGGCTTTGACCTCTCTGAATCTTGGATGTAATCTTCACTTTAGTTGTACAGATTGAAAGTAAATTAAGATCAAAGTAAAAAGGAAGTTAAAATATCATCACAACTAACTTTCAAGGACTTTGACCTCCCTAAATCTTGGATGTAATCTTCACCTTAGTTGTAAAACTATATTTATTTGCACCCAATTTCCAAGGGCTTTGACCTCCTTGAATCTTGGATGTAATCTTCACTTTAGTTGTAAAACTCAACCATTTCCCTATTTATTTGCACCCAATTTCTAAGGGCTTTGATCTCCCTGAATCTTGGATGTAATCTTCACTTTAGTTGTAAAACTCAACATACTTCCAATGGCTTTGACCTCCCTAAATCTTGGATGTAATCTTCACTTTAGTTGTAAAACTCAACATATTTTATTTTGACCTCCATAAATCTTGGATGTAATCTTCACTTTAGTTGTAAAACTCAACATATTTTAATAAATCTATTGGCCAGATTGAAGGTAAATTAAGATCAAAGTGAAAAGATCATCACAACTTCTTTAACATTTATGACCAGATTGAAAATAAATTAAGATCAAAGTGAAAAGATCATCACAATTTCTTAAACATTTTTTTGACCTCCATGAATCTTAGATGTAATCTTCACTTTAGTTGTAAAACTCAACATATTTTAACAAATCAATTGACCAAATTGAAAGTAAATTAAGATCGAAGTGAAAAGATCATAACAACTTCTTTAACATTTGCAAGGCTCAACCAAATCAAATCACCATTTCATAAATCTCAAGACAAGGAGAAAGATAGAGAAAACTACTTAGAACTCATGGGGAAGATACGACAAAACTCATAATTTATATATAAAAGCAAAGTCATACAAACTACAACAAATAAATAACACTTATCTCTAATTCCTCCCCAAGAAAACTCCTCGAAGTTCCTCTGAATCTCTTCCTTTCTTTATAACACACAGAATTCTTCTTTGAAACACCAATGGGAAAGAAATCTCTCACTTTACCTTCACTCTTACAATCTCTCAAGGAATTCCTCACAATCTAACCCTAAATTAAATTATCTACAAACTACTGGGGCTCTTGGACGCTGTTCAAACCTTCAAACTCCTCGAATTCTCTTCCATTATTTTCCAAAATCTTCTTTTAAAGTTGTAGAAGAGTTTTCCCAAGAGTTGCCTAAGCATCCCTCTAAAAATCTTCCACATTCAATGCACCTTTTGAAATAACCACCACCGATCTCGTTGTCGGCAGCCTTGAAGGTGTCGTCGGCGGGCCTTCTAAAATATTTGGTTGGAGTCTCAGGAAAATCTCTCCGTCGGTGTCGTTGGGCTCGCCGTTGGCGCCCTAGTTCATTTCTTCATACTTCGGTCCTTTTTGCTCCAAATTCGCTCCTTTTTGCATCTTTTGGCTCCAATGACCATAATTCATTATACATGCAACAAAACATCAAAAATACCCTTCATTAAAGTGCAATATCATCAAAAATAGTATAAAATAGGTATGAAAATCTCAATGTATTTTCCTTTGGTCGCTCCACCACCAGTGTGCCTTTGTCATCACGTTCGACGAAAAGGCCCAAATTGAAGCACAATAATTCAAGATCAACCCAATAAGGGTATTGATACACCTAAAATATATAGTCTTTTTAGACACTTTTTTATACTTATATTTGAGATATTGTGCTTTAATAGAAGGTATTTTTGTGTTTTTCTTGCAGATACAAGTAAAAATGGAAAAAAATGCTTAAACGAGTCAAAAAAGATCAAATTTGGAGCAAAAAGGTGAAAAATTATGCAAAAGAGTTTTGGTGCCTATGCGCCATATCTAACGCTTAAGAGCTGGTTAAACAGAGAAGATCGCGCTTGAGCATCGAGATTGCGCGCTTAAGCACCAGTGGCAGTTACTAGATGAGTAAAGTTAGCTTTCACGAATTTCAAAGAGGTTTTTGAGGCACCCATTTTCTTAATAGGTTGTTGTAACCACCATCGACCAAAATTATCATGAAAGGATGAGTCTCTTGGGCAAATACATTGAATCAAGACAAATTTTGAAGAGATCCCAAGGTACCTCTTGGAAAACTATAAAAGAAAGAAGAAAGGACTTAGAAAAGAGTTCTGAAAATATTGGAAAGCTTTGAAAGTTCTTCTCTTGGGAGTTAGTTCGGAGAGATTTTTAGGAACCACTTTTTATTTACTTTATCCTTTTTGTTATTAGAGAGATTTTCAGGAACAACTTTTTATTTACTTTATCCTTTTTGTTATTTTGTTTTGAGTGATTGTAAAAAGAGAAAGAAGATTCAAAGGAACTTCAAGAGTTTGGTGGAGGAATGAGATAAGTTTTTATCTTTTTATTTTACACTACTTTTAGTTTTAATCGAGATTTGTTGTTGGTTGGACAATGATTTCTTCTTTTAAACCAAAGTGTGGTTTTGTTTTCTCCATGAATTATGAGTATTTTTCTTTAGTTTTCTTCTTAAAAAGATAAGAAATTAAGTTTTGGATGGAAGTTGTGGAGAGTATTGATCTTTAATGTTGGAAGAAGTTGTGATGATNAATTTGTGTGTTTTTCTTTTAGACATAAGTAAAAAGATGAAAAATGCTAAAATGAGTGAAAAAGGATCAAATTTGGAGTAAAAATGTAAAAATTGTTCCAAAGTGTTTTGGCGTCTAAGCGCCAGATCTGGCGCTTAAGCGCCGGTGAAACAGAGAAGGACATGCCTAAGCACTAGAGGCCCCACACTTAAGCTCCAGAGGCAGTTATCTGACAATTTACTTAATTTTGTCGAATTTTGAAGGGACATTTGAGACACCTATTGGCTAAAGAGGGTGGTTATAACCACTATAAATGAAAATATGGTTAGAAGACTTGTGAAAGGAGGCATCCTTTAAAGCATACATCAAATTGGGACACATTTTGAAGAGTTATCAATGCACCTCTTGGAGACTTATAAAAGAAGGAAGTTGAGACTTTTTGAAAAGTGCTTGAAGTCCTAAAAAGTGATTGAAAGTTCTGAAAAGTGTTAAAAAGGGGGAGTTTTGAGAGATAATTTTAGAGATATTTTCAGGCACCACAAATTTACTTCATCCTTTTTGTTTTTAGTTTTATTGTGAGAGTCAAGAGTGTTGTAAAAGATAAGGGATTCAAAGGAACTTCAAGATTCTAGTGGAGGATTTGAGATAAATTTTAATCTTTTGCTTTTAAACTACTTTTGGTTTTAATCGAGATTTCTTATTGGTTTGATAATGATTTCTACTTTTAAACTAAAGTATGATTTTGTTTTCTCCATAAATTCTGAGTAGTTTTCTTTATCCTTCTCCTTAAAATGATAAGTAATTAAAAGTGTTGGATGGAGGTTGTGGANTAGTATATTACTTGAGAAATCTTAAGCTTATAGATATAATATAGTAAGTACAATTTTTCTTAATAAAAAATTTTAAGTGGACATAATAAAAGAACTAAATTCTAAATTTGGAAGACTTAAAATATTTATGAATTACATAGGAACACATATTTTAATCATTCATAAAATTTAAAATTTCTAAACTTTAAGTTAGTCTCATTTACTGAATATTTTTTCTAAATTGGACTAAAGTGTTTCTAAATCTAAATTTTAGTAACTTTTAAAGAAACTCATATATATATCATACATATTTAGTTTTTAAAGATTAAAGTGTCACTTGAGAACAAGTAACATTTTAAGTTTGGGGGATTTTCATACGCCTAAAATATATATTGTTTTTAGACATATTTTTATCCTATTTTTGAGATATTGTGCTTTAATGGAAGCTATTTTTTTTATTTTTTTCTTCCAGGTACAAGTAAAAAGGTGAAAATACTTAAGGGAGTGAAAAAGGATCATATTTGGAGCAAATTTGTGAAAAATGTTCAGAAGTGTTTTGGCGCCTAAGCGCCAGATCCGGTGCTTAAGCGCCAGTTAAACAGAGAAGGTCGTGCCTAAGCACCAGAGGCCCCGCTCTTAAGCGCCAGTGGCAGTTATTGGATGAGTAAATTTATTTTTTGCAAAATTTGAAGAGGTTTTTGAGGCATCTATTGGTTTAATATGTGGTTACAACCACCATGGACGAAAATTATTGCGAAAGGATGCATCTCTTAGGGAAATACATTATTTTGAAGAGATACCAAAACACCTCTTAGAGAATTATAAAAGAAGGAAGATTGAGACACAAGATTTATCTAAAATTGAGGAGTTAGTTAGAGAGATTTTGGCACCACATATTTATACCTTTTAATGTAGTTTTGTATTTAGAGTGTTGTAAAAGAGAAGAAATTCAAAGGAACTTCAAGAATTTTGTGGAGGACTTGAGATAAGTTTTTTTCTTTTATTTTAGAATACTTTTGGTTTTAATAGAGACTGGTTCTTGGTTTAACAATGATTTCTACTTTTAAGCTCAAGTGTGGTTTGGTTTTCTCCATAGATTTTGAGTAGTTTTCTTTATATTTATTCTTAATATGATAAGAAATTAAGTGTTGGATGGAAGTTGTGGAGAGTATTGATCTTTAATGTTGGAAGAAGNTCAAAAGAAGGAAGAGAATACTTTGAGAAAAGTCCTGAAAAGGTCCGAAAAGGTGTGGGGTTCTGAAAGTACTGGGAAGGATTTGAAAGTTCTAAAATTGGGGAGGTAGTTGGAGAGATTTTCAGGCATCATATATTTATCATTTTTATTTTAGTTTTATATTGAGAGTGTTGTAAAAGAAAAGAGATTCAAAGAAACTTCAAAAGTTTGGTGAAGGATTTGAGATAAGTTTTTATCTTTTGTTTTAGACTAATTTTGGTTTTAATTGAGATTAGTTGTTGGTTTGACAATGATTTCTACTTTTAAACTAAAGTATTGTTTTATTTTCTCCATGGATTCTGAGTAATTTTCTTCATCTTTCTTCTTAAAATGATAAGCAATTAAGTGTTGGATGGAAGTTGTCAAGAATATTGATCTTTAATGTTGGAAGAAGTTGTGATGATTTAAATCNTGGAAAGATTTTCAAGCACCACTTTCACTTTTATTTATCCTTTTTGCTATTTTATTTTTAGTGATTGTAAAGAGAAGAGATTCAAAGTAACTTTTAGAGTTTGGTAGAGTACTTGAGATAAGTTTTTATCTTTTTATTTTGAGATTACTTTTTGTTTTAATTGAGACTTGTTGATGGTTTTGACAATGATTTCTACTTTTAAACTAAAGTATGTTTTTTATTCTCTCCATGGATTCTTAGTAGTTTTCTTTATCTTTCTTCTTAAAGTAATAAGTAATTAAGTTTTGGATGGAAATTGTGGAGAGTATTGATCTTTAATGTTGGAAGAAGTTGTGATGATTTAAATCCATGCACTTCATTTACTTCTTGCTTTGGCCAATCCAGATGTTAAAATTTATTGTGAGAACATATAAGAACTGGGCTGATACTGTCTCAGTCAACAATTGGAAAGAATCACATGAGGTTGTTTGAATGAGAATGTAATTCATATGATTGAGTGCAAATAAATAGGAAAATAATCATTGAAGGGTGTAGAGTTAGAGGATTTTAAAGTGATAGGTTAAGACCCCCAACTTAGTTTATTATTTTAGGTTCTGATATGAGAATGTTAGCCCGCAGGTGGAGCAAATCGAGGTAACTCTAGAGTGAGAGCTAGTTTCTTCTCTGCCTAGCCGGTCTTCAGAACTATTCAAACATTAAATTAACCAATGTTCTTTATTGCATCTCTAGTAAGGGTAAAGAATATTTTTGCTCCTATTTAACACAACACAATTTGCATACTTCCACAACAAAATTCCTATACTTATTACTGATTCATGATAAACACAACACAATTTGCATACTTTCACAACAGAATTCCTATACTTATTACTGATTCATGATAAGTAGAAAGATATTTTTTTTATTAAGTGCTTTTCATCTACAAAACTCTAGTTATCTTTTTAAGTTGTTACTATTTTGTCAAAATATCAAAAATACCAAAAACATTTGAATTTTTATTACTGCAAAATATATTTAGTTTAAGTAATTGTCTTTTTAAGAATCAAAAGTTTTTTAAAAATGCATATTGTGTAAATTCCCTGTGGCTTCAATATTCAGGTCTTAATCAAAAAGTTTTATATTACTTGATAACGATACCTATACTTGCGTAGTATCCGAATATATATAAATTAAAAGTTAAATTCTTATTTTTCTTCAGGATCAAGTTTTTGGTTTTGTTGTAAAGTAAGGAAATATAAGTGAAATATAATCTGAATCATTGTTGAACTTTGTATATTAGCAGTTTTAAGAGGGATCAAGTTTTAAGCGCCGTTGCCTGGGAATTGAAAATAAAATTTCTATTTTTATAAAGTCTTATTTAAACTTTAAGTTATCTTATCTTATCTTATTTTTATTTTATTTTATTTTATGATAGTGTATGCGTAATTCAGGTTTTGAAGAAGTAGTGCCCTACGATTCTGAATTAGAAAGAACTATTAGAAAAATCAGAAGAACCAAAAAAATTATAAATTTTGAAAATCCAACAAAATTAGAGAAATGGCAGACCAAAATAATCAAAATGTTGAAATTCATCAAGAGTTTAGACCTTTAAGAGATTGTGCCAACCCTATTGTAGATGAACTCCATTGCAGTATTCAAAAACCTACTGTTGTGGCTAATTTATTTGAGCTTAGACCTTCTTTTATCTAAATGGTATCAAATAACCAGTTTTGGAGATCACCAACTGAAGATCCAAATTTACATCTTGCCAATTTTCTAGAATTGTGTGCTACATATAAATACGATGGTGTGATTCCAAAAGACTTAGGTTATTTCCTTTCTTACTGAGGGATAAAGCTAAGATGTGGTTAAATTTGTTAGCACCTGGATCTATCAGAACTTGGGGTGATTTAGCACCAAAATTCCTTGCTAAATTTTTCCAGCATAAAAAATTGCGAAGCTTAGAAATGATATTACATCTTTTAATCAGCTTGAAGGGGAATCTATTTATGTAGCATGAGAAAGATTTAAAGAACTCTTAAGAAAGTGTCCACACCATGCTTTACCAGATTGGTTAATAATTCAAACTTTTTATAATGGTTTAGTTGGATCTCTTAGATCAATTATCGAAGCCGCTGCTGGTGGTTCAATGATGTCAAAACCATTTCATGACGCCTACGTTTTAATTGAAGAAATGGCTACTAATAATTTTCAATGGCCTTCTGAGAGGGTAAATCCTAAGAAATTAGCCAATATTAATGAAACTGATGCATTTATCATGTTAGCAAATCAAGCTGCTGCAATTTCAAAGAAAGTTAGATCAATTTGGAATTAATTTTTCTCAACTAATTTCTATGATTGAAGAGAATTCATTAGTCCAAATGATAGATTCTCAAGCATCATTAGAAACTTTAAATGCCATAAATACTAAGCAAAATAACCCATATTACAATTATTATAACCTAGGTTGGAAGAACCATCCCACCTTTAACTGGAATAATAATTCGAGTGGCAATAATCAGTAATGGTGGAAAAACCAAGGAAACCCATTGGGAAACTGGAACAACCAAGGGAATAGTAATTATAGATCTACTTATCCTCCAGGTTTTAACAGTATTACACAGTTTAAGGAGAAGTTGTCTATAGAAGAAGTGGTGTTACAAAGGGATATCAATTACAAAGTCAAGGAACTACAATTAGAAATATCGAGAATCAACTTGGGCAAATAACAAATTCATTAAGTAATAGACCCAAAGTAGCACTTCCTAATAATACTAAATCAAATCCAAAAGACCAGAATAAAGAACAAGTAAAAGATGTTTAACTTAGAAGTGAAAGAGAGTTGGAAGGTTGGGTTTAAGAAGAAATTGAAGTAGAGAGAGAAGAAATTGAAGAATCAAAAGAGGACACTCCAAAAGATTCTTAGAGACATATTTCTTTGCTGAAAATTTATTTAGAAAAACCACCACCTCCATTTCCTCAAAGTCTTCATCAGTAGAAGTTGGATAAGAAATTTTTAAAATTTCTGGAAATATATAAGAAGCTTGTAATTAATATTCCATTTGCTGAAGCCTTAAAACAAATGCCGAGCTATGTAAAGTTTATGAAGGATATTCTCAACAGGAAAAGGAAGTTTGAGGATAATGAGACTGTTTCACTTAGTGAGGAGTGCAGTGCGATAATTCAGAAGAAGCTTCCTGAAAAGCTTAAAGATTCCGGTAGCTTTACAATTCCATGTGCAATAGAAGACATATTTTATAAGAAAGCTTTATGTGATTTAGGTGCAAGCATTAACTTATGTCATTCTCAATATTTAAAAGATTGGGATTAGGAGAAATAACCCCTACTATTGTAACTCTACAATTAGTAGATCATTCGATGACATACCCTAAAGGAGTTATAGAAGATTTCCTAGTGAAAGTGGATCAATTTATCTTTCCTGTTGATTTCATTATGCTAGATATGGAGGAAGATACCTATCATTTTGAGGAGACCTTTCTTAGCCACAGGAAGAGCAATGATGATGTGAAAAAAAGGAGATTTAACAATGCGCGTAGGAAGACCTTTCCTAGCCACAGGAAGAGCAATGATAGATGTGCAAAAAAGGGAATTAATAATGTGCTTCAATGATTAAATTGCTACTTTTAACATTTCAAGATCAATAAAATACCTTGCAAAAGGTAAGGATGATGAATGTTTTAGAATGGATGTTTTAAGATATCTAAGTGAATGCCATTTCAAGACTACTTATGAAGAAAAATTTGAAGAAAAAAAGATTTGGAACACGAGCAAGGAGAGGAATTAGATCAATGTGAAGAACTTTTTAAGAAAGATTTAAACTATGTTCTAGGAAGTTTTAAAATTCTGAACACGATAAACAAAGATAAATCATTTTGTCCATCTATTGAAAAACCTCCAGAACTGGAGTTGAAGTTACTTTCTGATCATTTAAAATATTCTTTTATAAGAGATTCTTCTACTTTACCTATTATAATTTCCTCAAAATTAACAATAGAAGAAGAAGAAAGGTTGATGGAAATAGTGAAAATTTTTAAGAAAGCCTTTGGATGCACAATTACTGATATTAAAGGAATCAGTCCTTCAATTTGCATGCATAGAATTCATATGAAAGAGAACTAAAAACCCAGGGCTGATCCGTCAAGGAGATTGAATCCTATTATGAAACAAGTTGTTAACGAAGAAATTTTAAAGTGGTTAGATGCTGGAATTATCTACCTATTTCAGATAGTGCATGGGTTAGTCCAAATCATTGTGTTCCCAATAAAGGAGGAGTAACTGTAACTGTAAATGAACATATTGAGTTGATACCTACTAAACAAGTTACAGGGTGGTGAATATGCATTGATTATAGAAAATTAAATCTTATCACTAGGAAAAATCATTTTCTATTACCCTTTCTAGATCAAATGCTGGATAGACTAGCTGAGCATAAATACTTTTGTTTTCTGGATCTGGTTATCAAGAAATTAAAACATCTCATGAGGATCAAGAGAAAACAATGTTTAACAATCCTTATGGTACTTTTGCTTTTAGAAGAATGCCCTTTGGTTTATATAATGCCCCTGCTACATTTCAAAGATGTATGACGACAATTTTTTGTGATTTAATTGAAAAAGAGATTGAAGTCTTTATGGATGACTTTTTAATATTTGGAACTTCGTTTGACGCATGTCTAGAACATGTATCCAAAGTTCTTAAGCGCTGTGAAGAAACAAATTTAGTCCTTAATTGGGAAAATGACCAATTTATGGTAGCAGAAGGAATTGTATTAGGCCATCAAATATCCAAAAATGGTATGGAAGTAGATCCTGGTAAAATTCAAGTGATCACTAATTTACTTTATCCAACAAATGTATGGGAAATTAGGAGTTTTTTAGGACATGTTGGATTCTACAGATGATTTATTAAGGACTTTTCAAAGATTGCTAAGCCTTTATGCCATTTATTGGAGAAAGATGCAATTTTTAATTTTAATGAGGAATGCCTAAAAATTTTAAAATATTTAAGGAAAAATTAATCATTACACCAATTATAGTTTCACCAAAATGGGAAAAACCTTTTGAATTGATGTGTGATGCTAGTAATTATGCTATAGGAGTTGTTTTAGGTTAAATATATGATAAAATTTTCAAAGTTATTTACTATGCTAGTAAAACTCTTAATAAAACTCAAATTAATTATACAATAACTAGAAAATAGTTATTAGCAATAGTATATGCTTTTGATCAATTTAGATCATATTTAATTGGAACTCATTGTTTAGTGCATACAGATCATTATGCTTTTAAGTACCTAATGAAAAAGAAGGATGCCTAAACCTAGTCTTATAAGATTGATTCTTCTTTTACATGAATTTGATTTTATAATAGTAGATTGGAAGGGGACTGAAAATCAAATTGCTGATCATTTGTCCAGGCTTGAATTAGAAAAACCACTCTATTTTGAAAATGAAATTAATGAACATTTTCTAGTCGAAAAAATTTTCACTATTAATGAGTGTCGTGTTCCGTGGTATGCCAACATTGTGAACTTTATTGTTAGTGATATTATACCCTATGGAATGACATACCAACAGAGGAGGAAATTTATTTCTGAAGCTAAGACTTATTTTTGTGATGACCCATTTTTTTATATACAAGAAAATGATCTAATTTTTTGAAGGTGTACCATTAGAAGAAACTTATGGGATTATCCAAAAATTTCATAATTTTGATTTTGGGGGTCATTTTGGTGTTGATAAAAGAGCATATAAAATTTTACAATTTTGATTTTATTGGCCTATAATTTTTGGAGATGTTAATGCTTATATCAAAACTTATGATAGATGTCAAAGAGTAGGCAATATTTTTAGGAGAAATGAGATGCCCCTCAATTATATGCTAGAAGTTGAAAAATTTGATGTTTAGGGATTAGATTTCATGAGACGATTTATACCATCTTTCGAAAATTTATATATTCTGTTAGCAGTGAACTATGTATCCAAATGGATAGAAGCTGTTGCTTTACCTCAATGTGATGCTCAAAGTGTTGCAAAATTTTTGAAAATGAATATATTTTGTAGATTTTGAATGCCAACAGTTATCATTACTAATGGGGGAATTCATTTCAGAAATGCCACAATGGAGAAGTTAATAAAGAAATGTCATATAAATCATAAGATTGCTACTCCTTTTCATCCTCAGACAAGTGGTTTGGCTGAATTGTCTAATCGGGAAATTAAAAGAATTATGGAAAAATTTGGGAATCCAATAAAAATGGATTGGTCAGTCAAACATGACTATGCTTTGTGGGCTTATAGGACTGCATATAGAACTCCTATAGGAATGTCCCGATATAGGCTAATGTTTGGGAAAGCTTGTCACTTACGAGTTAAACTTGAACATAAAGCATATTTGGCAATTAAAGAGTTCAATTATAATTTGAAAGATGCTGGTGAGAAAAAATTATTACAATTAAATGAGCTGAAAGAGATAAGGAATGAGTCTTATGAAAGTGCCAAAATTTATAAAGAAAAGATGAAGATGTGGAATGATCGAAGGATTCTTACTAAAAAAGTTTAGCCAGAGAAACAAGTTTTGCTATATAATTCAAGGTTAAGATTATTTCCAGACAAACTTAAGTCCAGATAGATGGGCCCATTTATTATGATTAATGTTTATCCTTATGGAGTTGTGGATATTAAAGATCCTAACTGTAAGAAAATCATTAAAGTGAATGGACTTGGATGGAAACCTTATTATATAGGAGATCAACAGAAAATTAATGATGGAATGATGTTGGGTCAACCAGATTAAGCACTCGTTACATCGGGCTGACGACGTAAAACCAAGCGCTTTGTGGGAGGCAACCCATAAGTATCAGTGTGTTTTGTTTTTATTGAATTTTTATGTGTGATTAAGAAAATTGGGGTTATATTTTTGAGACTATTATGTATTGGTATTGATTTTAAGACTTAAATTAGTGATTTGTACATGTTAAAATGAGAATTTGGATGTTAGGTTGACTTGTGAAAAAATGTGCAGTGGCACTTAATCGTCAAATTCGGCGCTTAAGCGCGACAGTTTAAAAACATGTGCAAAACTAATATTCTAGAAGGAAAAACCACCTAGAAGTTTGCAAAAATGTGTCTTGGTAGTTTCTAAATGTGTCTAGGAGTTATTGGAAGGATATAGGCTTATAAATAGAAGGGTTTAGTGAAGAAATTTCACCCTAGATCATTTCTAGCCCTAAAGTCTAAAAGAGAGAGATTTTAAAATGATGTCTTCGTGGGAGATGCATTTGAAGAAGAAGGAAGATACCATGAGAAATAAATTCATTAGTCAAAGTGCATAAGAGATGTATAACGGTTTCTTAACCATTAATATTGAAGGAATATCAGAGAAAATTAACAAAATTGAAAATACCATGTCTGTACTGGAGACCAAGGTATTGGAAATTCATGCACAACATGAACATATTGGATGACAATTAAAAATGCTGTTCAACAACACTATTTATGTAGAGGAAGTTGATAAGGAGATGTTTCTTAAGCAAAAGTGGATTGAAGAAGATTGCATCAGAGCACCTCACCACCATTCATTATATCAACTTTATATTCCAGTTGCCCCAGGAGAGACTAATGAAAGACCCGAATTTGTTCTTTCTAATGAAGAATGTAATTAAGTTCTATTTTGTTTTTTTGTGATTAAAGTCATTGTCTTTAAGTGTTTTTAGTGTTTAAGACATTTGTTAGTGTTTATTTTACTTATGTGTTTAATTGTGAATGTGTGTTAAGTGTTTTGGACTTAAGAAAATTTTCTCATCCGAGATTATTTGGAGTGAGAACTAAGTGTTTAAATGTATTTGCACTTGTTTGTGAATTAATATAAGCTTGTTTTTGTGAAAATTTTGTGTTGTTTTAGCCTCGAATTGAAATAGTTATTAAGGAGAATTTTGAGAAAGAGGGAAGTATAGGAAGTTGAAAATAGTCAATTAAGTGCTATGAGACCATTTAGGGATGGTTTACTTAGGAAAATAGTGCATTTTACTTAAATATAAAGGTTTCAAAAATAATGCACTGGTGCCTAAGCGCTACATATCGCACTTAAGCGTGAGCTAACCCGAAAGGTAGGCGCCTAAGCGCCACTTACCCGCGTTTAAGTACTGGTTCACGAATGGATAAAAGTGAAATTTTGGTCCAAAAACACCATTTATAATGCCTCTCATCATGTTTTACCTCTCAAAATCATGATTTTACGGGCTAGGGCACACCATTAAGTAGAGATTTCTTGGTGTAATCAAGAAAAACTTGCTAGATTCAGATTCCTTGAGGTAAGAGCTTTACTTCTTTGCAAAAATTTTAGATTTTCACCATGTATTTTGAGCACATTTGGAGAAATTTAAAATTCACTATTCATGATGAAAAATGAGGAAAAATCTATGGAAATTGCTTGGGAAGTTTAGTTTGTGCTTTTGGAAGTTTAGTTTAGTGATTTAAACTTGATTTTTGAAGTTATTTTTGGAATTTATTAAATTTGTAGAATGACACCAAGAATGAAGAGGAATAGAGGAAAAATCCCATTTGATTCGAGCAGAATTGTTAGTTCTAAAGCTCAAGATTAATACAGTGACACTCTACAGTCACAAAATTAATTCCGGAGCGATGTTTTAGAAATCTGGGTGGAGAAGTGGAAGATTTAATTATTCGTCGATAGTGGGAACAGTTCTTTTGTTTCTTTGCTGTTGCATTGATTTTTGTTGTGAGGGAGTTTTATACAAATCTCCCTGAAGCTGAAGACAATCCAGTTATGGTTTGAAAAAAGTTGATACCTTTTTTGCCAGAGGTAATCATCTTATTTTACCATTTACCACCGGATACTTTATGTTTTTATGCAAATTATAGTCCTGTTGAAGCGGAGTTAGATGAGATTGTCTCATACTTAACTATTGGGATAGGACTTTGGAAGATTACCAATGAGAGGAGAGTAAATTTCCCAACTTCAAAGTTATGTGCACTTTGAAGGATTGACACTATTTCATTTCTGCTCTTCTGCTTCCGACCAATCATCTCAGTGAAGTGACTAGAATTAGAGCGACGTTGAATTATTGTATTCAAGAGGGAAAGCTCATCAACATTAGAGCTTTGATCTGTTAGACTATCATCAGTTATGCTACAGCTGTTACAACTGCAGGTCTAGGATTTGCTTCCTTGATCTTTTTTTGTGTGAGCAGGCTGGGGTTAAATATGATAGTTGGGAGGAAGTTGTTTTACCTCTAATGCCCATCTCGAAGGTGAATGTGAAGACTTATTCTAAGCATTTGATTTTTGGCTGGAGAGGAGAATTTTCTAGGAGCTATGGAATGGAAACGTTTGCTGCATCTACCTCTGCTACTTCTTCAACTGGACCGTCTACTTCACGTGCTTCTACATCTCGAGGTGAGTCTACTCATACCCGAGATGAGTTAGGGCGGAAGATGATGGATAATATCAATTTTACCGCGGATAAGGTACTAAATTTAGAGTGTTTTACAGATCATACTAATAGTTATAATAGAAGGAAGAGTGATTATAAATAGAAATTCCACTCATCTTTGGAGAACCTGATTAGAGGTGACCCAGGAGTGCAATTTCCTCCATATCCTTGATATCTTGATTATGAGCCTACAGAAAAATGGTACAGCGGTGATTCTGAGGTTGAAGAGTAAAGTTGAGAGATTTATTTTATGATCGTAATATGATATGAACTATGTGGTCTGGGCTTGCTGCATTTACATTTGTGTGTTATTTTGGACTTTTATGTTTTATTGTTATTATGACGTTTGTGGCAGTTAGCATTTTATTTTTAAATTTTAGGGTAGTAACTATTGTTTTGTGTTTAATACTGTGGTTTAGTTAGTTTAGAACTTAACTTAATTTCATATCTGTTATAAAGTAGAAAATCTTGCTAGCCTAGATCTTAAACTTAAAATTCAGAAACTGCTACCCTTTATTTTTCTTTTATTATGTTTGTAAGTTTGTCTTTATGTTAAGATTATGATTTAAGTAGTGTGTATGTTTGCTTTTATGTTTATACCCACTGTTTAGAAGTCTATTGAATCTCTATATGTTAAAGCAAAATGAAAATATAGAAAATTTGATCAAAAATTAATTTTACTCCTGTTTTTAGTTTTATACTTATATTTTAGGGTTTAAAATTCTTGTTAGCATGTTATTTTTAAATTTCATTCATGTTTATAAATATCTGATGCTAAACTGTTTAATATGTTAAAAATTTATGTTTAGGAGGATGAAAAATATTTTAAAAATTGGAATTTTATTTGTTCTCAAATGTGCTACAAGTGAATTTGATTTGAAAAGAAAAAAAAAATTGATTATGTATATGAAGTTATATTATGGAAGTAAAATTTGATTTTAGAAATGACAAAGAAAATTTAGTTAATTTTTTTAGTAATGAAGAAAAACTTTATGTTAAAAAGTTTTTAGATGAGAAAATGATTAATATAAGTAACTATCTTTAGTAAGAAAAATTATTAGAAAATTTAGACTTTTATTTTATATAGTTAAATTTCTCTTATTAAAATAATTTTCAAAACTATTATTATACTTATAAGTTAAAAACTTATATTAAGACTTTGCTTTAGGAAAGGAGAAGTGGAATTTAAAATCATTAAAGGCCTATCCAAATATAGTAATCTTTGCCTAATAAAGAAAAGAAAAGAAAGAAAGAAATGAAAAAGAAAAGAAAAAGAAAAGAAAAAAGAGAAAGAAAATAGAAAGAAAAAGAAAAAAAGAGAAAGAGGAAAAAAATTAGGAAGGAGAAGCTTGAGGATTAGTGCTTAATAAAAAATTGGTTCTACATTTAATTTTTTTAAAGTATAAGACTTGAGAAACTCTTAAGCTTATAGATATAATATAGTAAGTAAAATTACTTTTTTGGTGAAACTTTTTAAGTGGAGATAATAAAAGAACTAAATTCTTAATTTGGAAAATCAACAATATATTTCTGACTTAGATAGAGACTCATAATTTCATTTTTCTTAACATTAAGAATTTCTAAACTTTAAATTGGTCTAACTTACTGATTTTTTTTTTCTAAATTAGATAGCTATATTTCTAAATCAAAATTTTAGTAACTCCTGAAGAAACTCATATACATATCAAAAATATTTAGTTTTTAAAAATTGAAGTGTCACTTGAGGACAAGTAACATTTTAAGTTTGGGGGATTTTGATACACCTAAAAGACAGATTTTTAAAGATTGAAGTGTCACTTGAAGACAAGTAATATTTTAAGTTTGGGGGATTTTGATACACCTAAAATATATAGTATTTTTAGACACGGAGATTATGCTTTAATGGAAGGTATTTTTGTGTTTTTCTTGTACATACAAGTAAAAAGGGTGAAAAATGCTTAAAGAACTGAAGAAGGATCAAATTTGGACCAAAAAGGTGAAAAATGTGCAAAAGAGTTTTGGCGCCTAAGCGTTAGTGGCCTTTTGCTTAAGTGTTAGTGGCAGTTTTGGACGAGTAGATTCGTTTTCTGCAAATTTTGAAGAGGTTATTGAGGCACCCGTTGGCTTATTAGGTGGTTATAACCATCATGGATGAAAATTATCACGAAAGGATGCACCTCTTGGGGAAATGCATCTAATCTGGATATATTTTGAAGAGAAATTAAGGTGCTTTTTAGAAAATTATAAAAGAAAGAAGAGAGGACTTAGAAAAGTGTCCTAAGAGTATTGGAAAGTTTTGAAATTTCTCATTTTGGGAAGTTACTTTGGAAAGATTTTCAGGCACCACATTCACTTTTATTTTATCCTTTATGTTATTTTATTTTGAGTGATTGTAAAGAGAAGAGAATCAAATGAACTTCAAGAGTTTGGTGGAGGATTTGAGATAAGTATTTATCTTTTTTTTTTGAGATTATTTTTGGTTTTAATTGAGACATGTTGGTTTGATAATGATTTATTCTTTTAAACTAAAGTGTGGTTTTGTTTTTTCCATGGATTCTGAGTGGTTTTCTTTATCTTTCTTCTTAAAATGATAAGCAATTAAGTTTTGGATGAAAGTTGTGGAAAGTATTGATCTTCAATGATGGAAGAAGTTGTGATGATTTAAATCNGAAATATATAGTATTTTTAGACATATTTTTATACCTATTTTTGAGAAATTACGCTTTAATGGAAGGTATTTTTNAAAAATATATAGTATTTTTAGACATATTTTTATACCTATTTTTGAGAAATTACGCTTTAATGGAAGGTATTTTTGTGTTTTTCTTGCAGATACAAGTAAAAAATAAAAATTACCTAAAGGAGTGAAAAAGGATCAAATTTGGAGCGAAAGGTGAAAAATTGTGCAAAAGAGTCTTAGCGCCTAAGCGTCAGATTCAACGCTTAAGCGCCAGATTCGGCACTTAAGCTCCAGTTAAATAGTGAAGGCCGTGCCTAAGCACCGAGACCCCGCACAAGCGTCAGTTGCAGTTACTAGACGAGTAAATTCGGTTTTCACGAATTTTGAAGAGGTTTTGAGGCACCCATTGGCTTAATATGTTTTTGTAACCACCATGGATGAAAATTATCATGAAAGGATGCATCTCTTGCGCAAATACATCGAATTAAGACACATTTTAGAGAGATCCCAAGGAACCTCGTGGAAAACTTTAAAAGAAAAAAGAGAGAACTTAGAAAAGAGTCCTGAAAATATTTACATGTTTTGAAAGTTCTTTTCTGGGGAGTTAGTTCAGAGAGATTTTCATGAACCACTTTTTATTTTACTTTATCCTTTTCTTTATTTTGTTTTAAGTGATTGTAAAAGAGAAGAGATTCAATGGAACTTCAAGAGTTTGGTGGAGGACTTGAGATAAATTTTTATCTTTTTGTTTTAGACTACTTTTAGTTTTAATCGATACTTAATGTTGGTTTGACAATGATTTCTTCTTTTAAACTAAAGTGTTGTTTTATTTTCTTCATGGATTCTGAGTAGTTTTCTTTATCTTTCTTCTTAAAATGATAAATAATTAAGTTTTGGATGGAAGTTGTNCCAGATTCAGCGCTTAAGCGCCAGATTCGGCGCTTAAGCTCCAGTTAAACAGTGAAGAACGTGCCTAAGCACCGAGACGCCGCGCTTAAGCGTCAGTTGCAGTTAGAGGACTTTAAAGTGACAGGTTAAAGCCCCAAACTTGGTTTACTGTCTTAAGTTCTGATACAAGAATCTTAGCCCCCAGGTGAAGGGAATTGAGGGAGCTAGCCGGTCTTCAGAAATATTAAAACTTTAAATTAGTCATTGCTCTATATAGTATCTCTAGTAAGGGAAAAGAATATTATTGCCCCTTTTTGGAACAACACAATTTGCATACTTTCACAACAGAATTCTTATACTTATTACTGATTCATGATAAGAAGAAAGATATTTTCATATTAAAGTACTTTTCTTCTACAAAAACTTTTGTCATCTTTTTAAGTTGTTACTATTTCCATAAATTATCAAAAATACTAAAAAATTTTAAATTTTAAATTACTGCATAAATCATTTTTCGTTGAAGTAATTATATTCTTAAAAATAGAGAAACTTTTTGAAAAGTGCATATTGCATAATCTTTCCTATGTGTTCAAGATTGAGGTCTTAATCAAAAAGTTTTATATTACCTGATAATGATATGCATACTTTTTTAGTATCCCAATATATATATATATATAAAATAAAAAGATAAATTCTTATTTTTCTTTAGAATCAAGTTTTTGGTTTTGTTGCAAAATAAGAAAATAAAAGTCAAAAATACCATTAGAACTATTGTTGTACTGTGCATAAGCATTAAGTATTCAAGGATCAAGTTTTTGGCGTCGTTGCTGGGGATTAAAATCTTCAAGTTGTGGTGTCAACTTCATAAATACTTACATATACAAAATATCGGGATCAAGTTTTTGGCGGCGTTGTCGGGGAAGAAAACTAAGTACATTTCTATTTTTAGAAAGGCTTATTTAAACTTAAAATATTGAATCTTATTTTGTATGTTTTATTTTATTTTATTTAAATATATTTTATGTTAGTGTATGCATAGTTCAAGTTCTAAAGGACTAGTGCTCCACGATTCTGAATTAGAAAGAACTATTAGAAAAATCGGAAAAAAATTAAAAAAAAAATAAAAAACTTGAAAAATAAAAAAAATACAAAAATGGAAAACCAAAATAATCAAAATGTTGAAATTCATTAAGAGTTTAGACCTTTAAGAGATTATGCAAACCATACTATAGATGAACTTCATTGTAGTATTCAAAAACCTACTGTAGTGGCTAATTCATTTGAGCTTAAACCTGCTATTATCCAAATGATATCAAATAATCAGTTTGGAAGATCTCCAACAGAAGATCCAAATTTACATCTTGTCAATTTTCTAGAATTATGCGCTACATTTAAATACAATGGTGTTTCAGATGATGCCATAAGACTTACGTTATCTTTTTTCTCACTGAGGGATAAAGCTAAGATGTGGTTGAATTCGTTAGCATTTGGATCTATCAGAACTTGGGGTGATTTAGCACAAATATTCCTTGCTAAATATTTTTCATCATTAAAAACTGTGAAACTTAGAAATGATATTACATCTTTTAATCAGTTTGAAGGGGAATCTATTTATGAAGCATGGAAACAATTTAAAGAACTCGTAAGAAAGTGTCTACACCATGATATACCAGATTAGTTAATAATTCAAACCTTTTATAATTGATTAATTGGTTCTCTTAGATCTATTATCGATGCCACTGCTGGTGGTTCATTTATGTCAAAACCATTTCATGACGCTTATTCTTTAATTGAAGAAATGGCTACCAATAATTTTCAATGGCCTTCTGAGAGGGTAAATCCAAATAATGTAGCCAATATTCATGAAACTAATGTATTTACTATGTTAGCAAATCAAGTTGCTACAATTTCAAGAAAGTTGGGCCAATTTGGAATGAAGTTTTCTCAACAAATTTCCATGATTAAAGAGAATTCATTAGGCCAAATGATAGATTCTCAAGCATCATTAGAAACTTTGAATTCCATAAATAATAAGAAAAATAACCCATATTCCAATTATTATAACCCAGGTTGGAAGAACCATCCCAACTTTAACTGGAAAAACAATTCAGGTGGTAATAACCAGCAATGGGGGAACAACCAAGTAAACCCACTAGGAAACTGGAACAACCAAGGGAATAATAACTATAGAGCTACTTATCCTCCAGGTATCAACAGTAATACATAGAATTTAAATGAATCAATCATTTAATTTGTATCTATAGAATTAATCTGGAAGAAAACTACAAACCCATGGTTGATCCACAAAGGAGATTAAATTATGTTATGAAAGAGGTTGTTAAGAAAGAAATATCAAAGTGGTTAGATGTTGGAATTATTCTCCCTTATTTCAGATAGTGCATGGGTTAGTCCAATTCTCAGTGTTCCTAATAAAGGAGGAGTAATTGTAACTATGAATGAGCATAATGAGTTAATACCGACTAGACAAGTTACAGGGTGGTGAATATGCATTGATTATAGAAAATTAAATCTTGCCACTAGCACGTTATAGGGTGGTGAATATGCATTGATTATAGAAAATTAAATCTTGCCACTAGGAAAGATCATTTTCTCACTACCCTTTTTCGATCAATTGCTCGATAGACTAGATGGGCATAGATACTTTTATTTTCTAGATGGATATACCAGTTATCTTCAAATTTAAATATCTTTTGAGGATCAAGAGAAAACAACATTTACCAGTCCTCATGGTACTTTTGCTTCTTTGATTTATGCAATGCCCTTGCTACATTTTAAAGATGTATGATGGCAATTTTTTATGATTTAATTGAAAAAGGGATTGAAATCTTTATGGATGACTTTTCAGTGTTTGGAAATTCATATGACTCATGTTTAGAATATTTATCTAAAGTTCTTAAGCACCGTGAAGAAAAAAATTTAGTCCTTAACAGAGAAAAATGCCAATTTATGGTAGCAGGAGGAATTGTATTAGGTCATGAAATATCAAAAAATGATATGGAAGTAGATCCTGCTAAAATTTAAGTGATCGCTAATTTACCTTCTCCAACAAAAGTAAGGGAAATTAGGAGTTTTTTAGGGCATGCTAGATTCTACAGATGATATATTAAGGACTTTTCTAAGATTGCTAAGCCTTTATGCCATTTACTGGAGAAAGATGCAATTTTCATTTTGATGAGGAATTTCTAAAAGCTTTTAAATTATCAAAAGAAAAATTAATCACTTCACCAATTATACTTTAACTAAATTGGGAAAAACCTTTTGACTTATGTGTGATGTAAGTGATTATGCTATTGGAACTGTTTTAGGACAAAGATATGATAAAATTTTTAAGTTATTTAGTATACTAGTAAAACTCTTAATGAAACTCAAATTAATTATATGATAATTGAAAAAGAGTTATTAGCAATAGTATATGCCTTTGATAAATTTATATCATATTTGATTGGAACTCATTGTATAGTGCATACAGATCATTCTGCTATTACGTACTTAATGAAAAAGAAGGATACTAAATTGAGACTAATAAGATGGATTCTTCTTTTACAAGAATTTGATTTTGAAATAGTAGATTGAAAGAGAACTGAAAATCAAATTGCTGATCATTTGTTGAGGCTTGAATTAGAAAAACCGCTTTATTTTGAAAAAGAAATTAATGAACATTTTTCAGATGAAAAATTGTTTGTTGTAAATGAGTGGTGTGTTCCGTGGTATGACGACATTGTTAAATATATTTTTAGTGATGTTAAACCCTATGGAATGACATACCAACAAATGAGGAAGACTTATTTTTGGGATGACCCATATTTATATAAATAATGAAAGGATCTGATCATTCGAAGATGTGTAGCATTAGAAGAAACTTATGAAATTATCTAAAAATTTCGTAATTCTTATTTTGGGGGACATTTTGGTGCTATTTAAACAACATACAAAATTCTACAATCTGGATTTTATTGGCTTACAATTTTTGAAGATGTTAATGCTTATATCAAAACTTATGATAGATGTCAAAGAGTAGCCAATATTTTTAGAAGAAATGAGATGCCCCTCAATTATATGCTAGAAGTTAAAATATTTGATGTTTAGGGATTAGATTTCATGGGAGCATTTATACCATCTTTTAGAAATTTATATATTATGTTAGCAGTGGACTACGTATCCAAATGGATAGAAGCTGTTGCTCTACCTCGATGTGATGCTCAAAGTGTTGCAAATTTTTTGAGAACAAACATATTTTGTAGAGTTGGGATGCCGAGAGTTATCATTACTGATGGGGGAAGTCATTTCAGAAATGTCATTATGGAAATGTTATTAAAGAAATATCATATAAATCATAGGATTGTTATTTCTTATCATCCTAAAAAAAGTGGTTTGACTGAATTATCCAATCAAAAAATTAAAATAATTCTGAAAAAATCTGTGAATCCAACAAAAATAGATTGGTCAGTCCAACTTGACTATGCTTTATGGGCTCATAGGACTGCATATAGAACTCTTATAAGAAAGCCCCCATGTAGGCTAATATTTGTGAAAGCTTGCCACTTACCAGTTGAACTTGAGCATAAAGCATATTGGGCTATTAAAGATTTAATATAATTTAAAAGATGCTGGTGAAAAACGATTGTTACAATTAAATGAGCTTGAAGAGATAAGGAATGAATCTTATGAGAATGCTAAGATTGGAACGATGAAGATGTGACATGATTGAAAGATTCTTACTAAAAATTTTCAGTCAGAGCAACAACTTTTTGCTATATAATTCAAGGCTAAGATTATTTCAAGGAAAACTTAAGTCCAGGTGGAAGAGCTCGTTTGTCGTGATAAAAGTTTATCCTTATGGAGCTGTGGATATTAAAGAACCCAATTCTGAGAAAATTTTTAAAGTGAATGGACATAGACTAAAACTTTATTATATAAGAGATCAACATAAATATAATGATGGAATGATGTTGGGTCAACCAGAATGAGCACTGGTTACGTCAGGCTGGCTACGTAAAACCAAGCGCTTTGTGGGAGACAACCCATAGTTATCAGTGTGTTTTTACTTTGATTGTTGTTTTGAGTCTGACTAAGAAATTTGGGGTAGTATTTTTGAATTTATTATGTGCTATTAATGATTTTTAGACTTTATTTAGTAACTTAGACATGTTAGAATAAGAATTTGGATGTTAAGTTGACTGGTGCAAAATATGCACTGGCGCTTAAGTGTCAGATCCGGTGCTTAAGCTCGACAGTTTAATCACATATGTAACTTTCAATTTCTAGAAGGTATAACTGCAATTTAGTTGGAATAAACATGCCTTGGCAGTTTCTAGTCGTGCTTAGAAGTTATGAGGGGGAATTAGGCCTATAAATAGAAGGGATTTGTGAGGAATTTCACCCCAGATTATTTTTAGCCCTAAACGTCTAAGAAAGAGAGAGATTTAGAGAAAATGTCTTCATGAGAGATGGATTTGAAGAAGAAGGAAGAAGCCATTAAGAAGAAGTTCATTAGTCAAAGTGCACAGGAGATGTATAACGATTTCTTAGACGTTATTATTTAAGGGATATCTGAGAAGATTAACTAGATGGAGAATACTATATATATATTAGAGATTAAGGTGCTTGAATTGCATGCTTATCTAGAACATATTGGGTGGCAACTTAGGATGCAATTCAGTCATACTAGTTATGTAAAAGAAGTGGATATAGCGATGTTCCGTAAGCAGAACTGGATCAAAGATGATAGCATTAGAGCTCATCACCACCGTCCATTTTATCAACTCTATATTCCTGGAGAGACTAGTGAACGACAAGACTTCGTTCCTTCTAATGAAGAGTTGAAATAAGTTAAGTGATAGGAATTGTGTGTTTTGAGTCATGTTCTTAAGTGTGTTAGTGTTAATGTCTTGTGTTTAGTTTTTGTGTCACTTATGTGTTTAATTGTAAAATTTGTGTTAAGTGTTTTGTACTTATGAAAATTTTCTCATCCAAGACTATTTGGGGAGAGAACTAAGTGTTTAAATGCTTTTGTACTCGTTTGTGAATTAATATAAGTTTATTTTTGTGAAAATTTGTATTATTTTTAGCCTTTTATTGAAATAGTTTTTAAAAAGAATTTTGAGATAGAGGAGAGTTATGGGAAGTGAAAATAGTCATTATGTGCTATGATACCATTTAGGGGTGGTTTACTTAGGCTAATACTGAATTTTACTTAAAAAGAAAATTGTGCACTGGTGCCTAAGCACCACATCTCGTGCTTAAGCGTGTGCCAACCTGAGAGGCAGGTGCCTAAGCACCACTTACCCACGCTTAAGCGCCAGTTCACAAAAACCGTTTAACAAACGGTTAAAAGTGAATTATAACCCCAAAAATACCATTTTTAACACCTCATATCATCTTCCCCAACTCAAAATCACGATTTAAGGGCTAGGGCAAGTGGAAATTGAAGATTTCTTGGTGAAATTGAGTGAGATTTGCTAGATCAAAGTTCCTTAAGGTAAGAGCTTTACTTCTATGCAAAAATTTTGGAATTTTACCATATATTTTGAGCACATTTGGAAGATTTCAAAAATTTACTATTCATGGTGAAAAGTGAAGAAAAATTTATGGAAATTACTTGGGAAGTTTAGTTAGTGCTTTTGGAAGTTTAGTTTAGTGATTTAAACTTGATTTTTAAAGTTATTTTTGGAATTTATCAAATTTATAGAATGGCACCAAGAATGAAAAGGAGTAGAGGAAAGAGCCCATTTGATTCGAGCATGTTTGTCAGTTTGAAAGCTTAGGATCAATATATTGATGCTCTACAGTCACAAAAATTGATTCAAGAGAGATGTTTCAAGAATCCAGGTGGAGAGGTAGAAGACCTGATAGTCTGCTGACAGTGGGAATATTTTTATTGTTTCTCTGTCGTTGCAGTGATGTTTGTTGTGAGGGAGTTTTATGCAAATCTCCCAGAGGTTGAAGATGATCGAGTTATGGTGAGGAAAGTTGGTACCTTTTACTCCAGAGGTAATCAACTTGTTTTACCATTTACAACCGGAGACTTTATGTTTTTATGCGAATTATAGTCCTAGTGAAGCGGAGTTAGACAAGATTGTTTCATATTTAACTATTGAGAGAGGACTTTGGCAGATAACCAAAGAGAGGAGAGTAAATTTTCCAACTTCAAAGTTATGTGCACCTTTGAAGGCCTGACATTATTTCATTTCTGCTCGTCTGCTTCTGACCAATCATCTTATTGAAGTTACCAGAGAGAGCAACATTGAACTATTGTATTCAGGAGGGAAAGCCCATCAACATAGGGGCTTTGATCTATCACACTACTATCAGTTCAGCTGCTGCTGCTACTACTGCAGGTATGAGATTTACTTCCTTGATATTTTCACTATGTGAGCAGGCTGCAGTGAAGTATGATAGTTGGGAGGAAGTTCTGTTACCTCTAAAGTCCATTATGAATGTGAATGTGAAGACTTATTCTGAGCATTCAATTTTTTGCTGGAGAGGAGGATTTTTGAGAAGTTATGGACTAGAGACGTCTGCTGCATCTTCATCACGACCATCTACTTCTCGTGCTTTTACATCTAGTGGTAATACCAAGACTCAGGATGAGTTATTGCAGAAGATGATGGACAATATCAATTTTACTACTGATAAGGTAAAAAATTTAGAGCATTTTGCAGATCATACTAATAATTATAATAGAAGGAATAGTGATTATGAAGAAAAATTTCACTCATCTTTGGAGATTTTGATTAGAGGTGAACCAGGAGTGCAATTTCCTCCATATCCTTGATATCCTGATTATGAACCTGTAGAAAAATGGCACAGCGGTGATTCTGAGGATGAAGAGTAGAGCTAAAAGATTGATTTTATGGTTGTAATATGATGTAAACTATGTGGTCTGAGCTTGCTACATTTGCATTTGTGTGTTATTTTGGACTATGATTTATGTTGTGTTTTGAATTCTTATGTTCTATTGTTGTTATGATTTTCTTGTTAGATAGTATTTCATTTTATTTTTAAATTTAAGGGTAGTAGCTATTGTTTGGTGTTTAGTACTATGATTTTGTTAGTTTAGAACTTAACTTAATTTCATATTTGTTATAATGTAGAAAGTTTTGCTAGCTTAAATCTTAAACTTGAAATTCAGAAACTGCTGCCTTATATTTTTCTTTTATCATGTTAGTGTATTATTTGCTTTTATACCTACTGTTTAGAAGTCTATTTGAATCTCCGTATTTTAAACTAAAATAAAATGTTAGAAAATTTGATCTAAAATTAATTTTACTCATGTCTTTAGTTTTATACTTGTATAATTAGGATGTTAAAATTCCTGTTAGCATTTTATTTAAATTTTCATTTCTTGCCTATATAATTATCTGAAGCTAAACTGTTTAATCTATTAAGAATTCAAGTTTGGGGGGATGAAAAACATTTTTAAAACTGGAACTTTATTTGTTCTCAAATGTTCTACAAGTGAATTTGATTTTAAAAAAAAAATTGTTCATGTATATGAAGTTATATTAGAGAAGTAAAATTTGATTTTAGAAATGAGCAAGACAATTTAGTTAAAATTTCAAGTAATGAAGAAAAACTTTTAAGTTAAAAATTTTTAGTATGGAAAATGATTAATATAAGTGACTATCTTTAGTAAGAAAAATTGTATTTTTAAAAAATTTAGATAATTTAGACTTTTATTTTTAATACTTAAATATTCTTTTATTAAAAAGCTTTTCAAAATTATTATTATATCTATAAGTAAAAGTATTATATTAAGACTTTACTTTAGAAAAGGAGAAGTGGAATTCAAATTTATTAAAGGTCTATCCACATATAGTAGTCCTTGCTTAAAAAAGAAAAAGAAAAAGAAAAGGAAAAGGAAAAAGAAAAGAAAAGAAATGTAAGGAAGGAGAAGCTTGAGGATTAGTGCCTAGTCAAATATTGGTTCTACATTTGATCTTTATAAAGTATAAGACATGATAAAATCTTAAACTTAAAAATATAATATAGGAAGTAAAATTATTTTTTATAAAAATTTCTAAGTAGAGAAAATAAAAGAACAAATATCTAAATTTAGAGAACTTACAATATTTCTGAATTAGATAGGAACTCATATTTTCATAATTCTTAACATTAAAACTTTTCAAAGTTTAAGTTGGTCTCATTTACTAATTATTTTTTCTAAATTAGATTACTATATTTCTAAATCTAAATTTTAGTAACTCTTAAAGAAACTCATATACATATCATACATATTTGGTTTTTAAAGATTGAAGTGTCACTTGAGGATAAGTAACATTTTAAGTTTGGGGGATTTTGATACACTAAAAATATATAGTATTTTTAGACATATTTTTATACCTATTTTTGAGAAATTACGCTTTAATGGAAGGTATTTTTGTGTTTTTCTTGCAGATACAAGTAAAAATAAAAAATTGCCTAAAGGAGTGAAAAAGGATCAAATTTGGAGCGAAAGGTGAAAAATTGTGCAAAAGAGTCTTAGCGCCTAAGCGTCAGATTCAACGCTTAAGCGCCAGATTCGGCACTTAAGCTCCAGTTAAATAGTGAAGGCCGTGCCTAAGCACCGAGACCCCGCACAAGCGTCAGTTGCAGTTACTAGACGAGTAAATTCGGTTTTCACGAATTTTGAAGAGGTTTTGAGGCACCCATTGGCTTAATATGTTTTTGTAACCACCATGGATGAAAATTATCATGAAAGGATGCATCTCTTGCGCAAATACATCGAATTAAGACACATTTTAGAGAGATCCCAAGGAACCTCGTGGAAAACTTTAAAAGAAAAAAGAGAGAACTTAGAAAAGAGTCCTGAAAATATTTACATGTTTTGAAAGTTCTTTTCTGGGGAGTTAGTTCAGAGAGATTTTCATGAACCACTTTTTATTTTACTTTATCCTTTTCTTTATTTTGTTTTAAGTGATTGTAAAAGAGAAGAGATTCAATGGAACTTCAAGAGTTTGGTGGAGGACTTGAGATAAATTTTTATCTTTTTGTTTTAGACTACTTTTAGTTTTAATCGATACTTAATGTTGGTTTGACAATGATTTCTTCTTTTAAACTAAAGTGTTGTTTTATTTTCTTCATGGATTCTGAGTAGTTTTCTTTATCTTTCTTCTTAAAATGATAAATAATTAAGTTTTGGATGGAAGTTGTGGAGAGTATTGATCTTTAATGTTGGAAGAAGTTGTGATGATTTAAATCCATGCACTTCATTTACTTCTTGGTTTGGTCAATCCACATATTAAAATTTATTGTAAGAACATGTAAGAATCGGGCTGGTATTGTCTCAGTCAAAAATTGAAAAGAATCACATGAGGTTGTATGAATGAGAATATAGTTCATATGATTCAGTGCAAATAAATATGAAAATATTCATTGATGGGTGTACAGTTAGAAGACTTTAATGTGACATATTAAAGCCCCCGACTTGGTTTATTGTTTTAGGTTCTGATATGAGAATGCTAACCCCAAGGTGAAGGGAATCGAGGGAACTCTAGAGTGAGAGCTAGTATCTTCCCTGCCTAGCCGGTCTGTTAGCCCCCTGGTGGAGGGAATCGAGGGAACTCTAGAGTGAGAGCTAGTATCTTCCCTGCCTAGCCGGTCTTTCAGATAACTCTGGAGTGAGAGCTAGTATCTTCCCTGCCTAGCCGGTCTTCAGAACTATTCAAACTTTGCTCTAGAGTGAGAGCTAGTATCTTCCCTGCCTAGCCGGTCTTCAGAACTATTCAAACTTTAAGGAGGGAATCGAGGGAACTTTAGAGTGAGAGCTAGTATCTTCCCTACCTAGCTGGTCTTCAGAACTATTCAAACTTTAAATTAGCCAATGTTTTTTATAACATCTCTAGTAAGGGTGGTAAAGAATATTATAGCTTCTATTTGGCACAACACAAATTGCATACTTCCACAATAGAATTCCTATACTTATTACTGATTCATGATAAGAAGAAAGATATTTTCATATTAAGTACTTTTCTTCTATAAAAACTTTAATTATCTTTTTAAGTTGTTACTGTTTCAATAAAATATCAAAAATACAAAAAATGTTTAAATTTTTAAATTCATGCAAAAATCATTTTTAGTTTAAGTAATTATCTTTTCAAAAATAGAAAAACTTTCTAAAAAGTCCATACTGCAGAATCTTCCCTTTGGGTTTGACATTCAGATCTTAATCAAAAAGTCCTATATTACTTAATAACGATACGTATACTTGTTTAGTATCCCAATATAATTATATATAAATTAAAAAGTTAAATTCTTATTTTTCTTTAGGATCAAGCTTTTGTTTTTGTTGCAAATTAAGGAGATATAAGTGAAAAATACCATTAGAACTATTGTTATACTGTGCATGAGCATTAAGTATTCAGGGATCAATATACCAGATATCACCAAATTCCAATTGCTCCAGCGGATCAAGAGAAAACAACATTTACAAACCCATATGGAACATTTGCTTTTCGTAGAATGTCTTTTGGACTATGCAATGCACCTGCAACATTTTAAAGATGGATGATATCAATTTTTAGCAATTTTATAGAGCATGGAATGAAATTATTTATGGATGATTTTTCTGTATGTGGGACTTGTTTGAGTTATGTCTTAATAATTTATTAAAAGTTTTGTAGATATGTGAAAAAATCAACCTAGTCTTAAATTGGGGAAAAAATGTCAATTTATGGTTGCAGGAGGTATTGTTCTTGGGCACAAAATTTTTGAAAAATGCATGAAAGTAGATCCTGCAAAAATCCAAGTTATATAAAAATTACCACCTACTAATAATGTTAAAGGGCTGAGAAGTTTTCTAGGGCATGTCAGTTTTTACGGGCACTACATAAAAATTTTTTCAAAAATAACTAAACCCCTCTGCCAACTTTTAGAAAAACATACAAAATTTGATTTTAATGAGGAATGCATAACAGCATTTGAAGTATTAAAGAAAAAATTAATCACTGCACCTATAATAGTACCACCTGACTGGGAAAGACCATTTGAAAGTATGTGTGATGCTAGTGATTATGTTATTGGGGTTGTATTAGGACAAAGGCACGAAAAAGTTTTTAAAGTTATATACTATGCTAGCAAAACTCTAAATAATGCTCAAATTAATTATAATACTGTTGAAAGAGAGTTATTAGCTATTTTTAATGCCTTTGATAAATTTAGATCTTATTTAATTGGAACTAAATGTATAGTGCATACAGATCATTCTGCTAATAAATACTTGATACAAAAGAAGGATGTTAAACAATGATTAATTAGATGGATACTTCTATTACAAGAGTTTGATTTTACCGTGGTAGATAGAAAGGGAAATGATAATCAAATAATTGATTATTTGTCTAGAATAGAAATAGAGATATTAACTAATTTTGCAAATGAAATTTTAGAAAATTTCCCTGATGAACATTTATATAGTATTGATGAAATGGATGTGCAGTAGTATGCTTATATAGTAAACTATATTGTAAGTGACATTCTACCACCTGATATCAAGAATCCACAATTAAAGAATTTTATCTATGATTCTAAAGACTATTTTTGGATTGACTCATATTTATATAAACAATGTAATGATTTAATTATTAGAAGATGTGTGTCATATGAAGAAACTCAACAGATAATTGAAAGATGCCATGATTCTGAATTTGGAGGGCATTTTGAAATAAGTAGAACTGCATAAAAAATTTTGCAAGATGGATTTTATTAGCCTATTATTTTTAGAGATGTTAATGAATATATTAAAACATGTCAACGAGTAGAAAATATTTCCTGAAGAGACAAAATGCCTTTAAATTACACATTAGAAGTTGAAATTTTTGATGCGTGGGGATTAGAATTTATGTAACCATTTATGCCTTCATTTGGAAATTTATATATATTACTTACCGTTGATTATATGTCTAAATGGATTTAAGCTATTGATGTGCCTAGATGTGACGCTCGGAGTGTTTCTAAATTTTTAATTAAAAATATTTTTACTGGATATGGAATGCTGAGAGTAATAGTTATTGATGGATGATTTCATTTTAAGAATAAGAGAATCAAAAAATTTATCAAGAAATATGATATAACGCATATATTCACTACTGTTTATCATCCTCAAACTAGTGGTCTAGCAGAAATATTGAATCGTGAAATTAAACACATTTTAGAAAAAGTTGTAAATGCTTATAAATAGGATTGGTCTACTAGACTAGATACTGCATTATGGGCATACAGAATTGCTTATAAAACTCTTATAGAATATCCTCATATAGATTGATTTTTGAAAAAAAACATGTCATTTACCAGTAGAATTGGAACATAAAGCATTTTGAGCTATCAAAGAATTTAATTTTAATTTAAATGATGCTGGTGAGAAAAGTTTTTTGCAACTCAATGAACCTGAGGAGATTAGAAATGAAGCATATGATAATGTGAAACTCTATAAAGAGAAAATGAAAATATGACATGATCGGAAGATTGTTAAGAAGAAATTTGAACCTGGACAAGAAGTTCTATATATAATACAAGATTGAGGCTGTTTCTAGGAAAACTGAAATCCAGATGGTTAGGACTACTTAAAGTGATTAAAGTTTATCATTATGGAACTATTGTGATTAAAAATCATAACATGGTTTCCAGAAAAACTAATATCTAGATGGTTAGGACCATTTAAAGTGATTAAATTATATCATTATAGAACTATTGTTATTAAAGATACTAACACTTCAAAGATATTTAAAGTTAATGGACATTGTTTGAAACATTATTATGAAGGGCACATACCTCAATTTAAATAAGTTTTAATATTAAGTAAACCCAACTAAATAAATGGTATGTCAGGCTGACGATGTTAAACCAAGCGCTTTGTGAGAGGCAACCCATACTTATATTGCTATGTATTACTATTTAGTTTGTTAAGTGTCTTATATAATAGAAGGTAATAATCCTACACAACTGCATTTATTATAAATTAAGTCAAATATTGTTATTGGATGAAAAATTTGAAATCAAATTGAATAAAAAAATAAAAATCACAATTTTGGCCACTGGCGCCGACGGTGCCCTAGATAATGGACACCAGTGCCAGCTGTGCCAATCAGGAGTACCGACGCCGCCGAGTGCGGTTAGATAGTTTTAGATAACTTTTGGCAGGTTTTGATGTGAATTCACTTCGTAATAACCTCCAGGACGAGTTTAAAAAAGCCTAAAAACATCCTTGGACCCCTGATAACCTCTTATTTTTAGATTCCATGGCTTCCAATTCCAGAAAAATATTGAGGTATGGAGTTTTCAAAAAAAGAAAGTTTATTAGTTTCGACGCGTAGTGATTATATGATAAAGTTATTATGAAGATGAGACTGATCAAGGAAAGAAGATTTGTTAATCATGGAGTGATCAATTTTACTGGTCCGATTGATAAAATCATTCTGCCATGGCATTAGGAAGTTCTATGTACACTACGTCCACGGTTGTCATACCCATGGTGAAAGAGTTTTATGCAAACTTAAATGGAATTACTCAAGGTGTTATCTTCATACAAGGAAAGGTTGTACCATTTACTCCTGCAAGGATTAATGAATTCAATATTATTGACAACATTCCAATCTGTCGTTATACAAATTTCCTTCCTACACGAGATTTGATGCAAGACGTGTATAATCTTCTTACGGATGAAAGTGATGTGTAGGATATACGAGATGAAGGATATGTTAGCTTCACCACTTCATTACTTAATCCAATTTTGAAACAATGGTATTTCTTTATTACTGCAAAATTACTCCCTACTATAAAAATTAGTAAAGTTACTAAAGAATGTGCTATTTTAAATTACTGCATTCAAATGGAAAAACCCATTGATATAGGGTATATTATATTAAAATCTATTATGGGTATCCTTACTAATGGACCAATTTATGGACTTGGGCATCCATCTACCATCTTTTTTATTTGCAGTCAAGCCCAAGTTCCATATGAAAGTTGGGAAAATACTTTATTACCTTGGGAGCCCATGAATCTATAGATGAGAATTATTGTGGGAATGGAAACGAAGTATTAGAAGCCATCATAGATCAACCTTCACATGTTTCAACTCCATTAATACCACCAACAGTTGGAAGTTCTCTTACTTTGGAAAAGAAATTGAAGAAGATTGAAAGGGAACTTCAGAGTATTATGAATGCAATAGGAGATCTTAAATACCTTTTTGATCACCTACATTGGAGAATGAAATAAAATTTTGATCACAATGGAACTTTTAAAGAAGGATTAGTTTGGTTGTTTAAAGAAAAAGGGTGGATTGAAGAAAATTTGACAAATCAATTACCGTGTCGATCCTTCTACAACTTATATGTTCATTACTAATCTTTGGGAGATATCAGAGGAGGAGAAAGCAATGAAGAAGAGGCGTAATAATTGAAGACTTTAAATTCTCTATTTATTTTAGAACATTATATATATATTTAATGTAATTGTGTGGATTTAATTTGGTTTGGTTTGCTTTTTTGCTTCATAATTCTGAACTTTGATTGTGTGTATAGTTTTGTGACAGCGTTTAGTGTTGTGGCTTGATTTCAATGCTGATTTATAATTAGTTTGTTTAATATGTGGGATTGTGCAATTAAAAATTGTGTTTATGAAAACAATACTTTCATATATAAAAGTTAGTTTGTTGTTGTTTGTGAAAATTCATGTTGATGAAATGTTTTGTTATGTGTATTATTATTAGATAAAATTTGTGTTTAAACTACTAAAAATTTTGGAGTAAGTCGATAGAAAAATGAAATTTTTTTAAAAAAATTAAAATATGAAAATTTCAGGCCTTCAGCACCGATGGCGCTGGAATCGGCGTCGATAGCGCCATCGACCCGACAACAGATTTTAACCCCTAAAAATTCATACTTTTTACTATGGCCACCATTTTTATGCTTAAGTCATCTTCAACCTTCGGTTTGGGTGACTAATTGGGTGAATAAGGCTTGATCATGGTTGGATTTGAGGCGATTTAGAGGCTAAAAGACTTCAGATTTCATCTTCTCTAAGTAAGAGCTACACTTTGAACCAAAATTTTTTTATTTTCACCAAGTATTAATCTCACATTGCATGGATCCAAAAATATGAAAAATATTTTGAGAAATTTTTCAGAAAATCCTTTGGTGATGAACTCTTATATAGTGATCTGAAGTTTAAAATGTTTTATATTTTTATTTTTGGAAATTTAGAATTTATTCAGATTTGTCAAAATTTTCTAGATTTCCTATGGCACCTAGATCGAGCAAAAGAAAAGTAGAATATGACGGGCAGAGATTTGTTAGCTTTAGAGCCAGTGCTCGATTTCATAGCATTTGTAAAAATAAGAAAGTAATTCATGAACAAGATTTTAAAAATCCAGGAGAAGAAGTTGAACGTTTTATTATTACTCGATAATGGGAAAAATTCTGTTATTTTACTGCCGATGCGATAGCTGGTATTGTAATGGAATTTTTTGCCAACCTTCCTAAAGCTTCTGATGATTATGGATTTGTTCATTGAAAAAGGGTAGAATTTACTCCAAAGAAAATAAATGAGTTTTATTCCGTAGAAGATGTGTATAGATGTTAGTATCATTCTTTTTCAGTTACAGATCAGGCTTTAGATGAAGTTATTTATTTTTTAACTAGTAAATAAGGGGCTTAGAAAATAAAAAATGGAGTTAAAGTTAATTTTCCTCTTTTTATGTTAAATGTAGTATCTAAAGCTTGACACTATTTTATTTCTAGGAGGATGATTCCAACGAATCATCATAGTGAAGTGACCAAGGATAAACCCATCGCAAATTATTGTATTTAGCAAGTGATGGATATAACTGTAGGCTCTATCATTTATATGAACATTCGATCTATTGCTCTAGGAGAGACCACTGGTGGATTGTCACACCCTGCTCTTATTTAAACACTTTGTTAGCAAGAAGGAGTTGATTTCAGAACTAATGAGGTGGGGATTGAGCCTTAGAGACCTATTGGGCCTGCCAACATCAAGACTTATGAGTCCCATGTTGATTGGAGATCTGAAAGACAGGTCAGGGATATTCCTTCTACTTTTAGAACCCCTGGTGAACCTACTTCAAGTGACAGCAACATGGAGTTTTTGGATCAGATGATGATAGAACAGGGAGATATTTTGAGGATGGATCATAGGATGCAAAATATAGAGGCCAGAAATGCTCACACTGAAGATTTGATTCGTCAGAAATTTGAGTATAATGCTGCTTATGATAATGCTTTAGTGAGATACCTGAGGGGTGACGATACAGTTCAGTTCCTTATTTACCCTACTTATACTTCATATCAGCAACAGAAGTTAGATGTCGATGATGAAGATGATAATTGGTGATCTATTTTGTTTGTTTGTTTTTTTTTTGTATTGTGTGATTGTATTGTTTGTGTTGTGATGTTGTTTAGACTTTGTTGTTATGTTATGTGAAACCTGTAATGTGGAAGACTGTCTCATATTTAAAATTTAGTTTAGTTCTATTGTGATTTTCAGTACTTTGTTTTGTTTTATGATTAGCTCTTTCTCTGGAAATTTTATATGTATTATGTGCAATTTTATATTTTTAGCCTTGTAGTTTTCATTTTTGCACCTGTAGTATTTTCAAAATTTACGTTAAAAAATCAGAGTCTCCAACAGGTATAATTTTTTAATTTATTTAATGCTTTCTTTTGCCCTTCATTTTTAAAACTCTTCATGTAAAAATCTTTTAAAAATTTAAGTTTGGGGGGAGAAGAAGAAAAATCATTTTTAGAAAGAGAGAAAGAACTTAATTTTATTTGTCCTCACTTAATTATATTTTCAAAATTTTAAATTTAACATGACTTTTGGTATTAGAGATTAACTTTGGATAACTATATTTATGTTTCTAAATATATAGTAAATTTAAGTAAAAATTTTCAAAAATAATGTTTAATTCAAGGGGCTAAGATATTTGGTAAAAGAGAATAAGACTATGTTTTTCTATTTTTTGTAAAGGAAATTTGTATTTTTAAATTATTAAAATCTTAAAGAGTTCATGTAAAAAAGAAATAATTAAACTTTATGAAATATTTAAGTTAATATAAATTTGTTAAGTGAAGAAATGTAAAAAGTAACTTTAAAAAGAGGATAGAGAAGTTCAAAATCATTAAAGACTATCCAGATATAGTAATCCTCAAAAAAAGAAAAGAAAAAGGCTATCCAGATATAATAATCCTCACATTAAATTTAAATTTTATGAAATCTTTAAACTAATATAAATTTGTTAAGTGAAGAAATGTGACAAGTTTTTGACTAGAAGAAGATACTGAAGTTCAAAATCATTAAAGGCTATCCAGATATAGTAATCCTGACTTATAAGAAAAAAAAAAAGAGAAGAAAAGAATGAAAGAAAAGAAAGAGGGGATTAAAAATGATCCTGAAAAGAAAAGAAAAAGAAAAAGAAAAAATATATATGGGGAGAAGCTTGAGGAGATGCCTAGTTAAAAATTAGCTTCACTTGAATCAATTTAAAGAAAAAGACTTGAATGCATTTTCTAAATATTTTATTTGAATGTTAAATATTAATAAAGTTTTATGAAGTTTTTTTTTTCATATGAATTTGCTAAGTGACTTTAACATAGTAAATTGTAATTGTTCTTGAAAGAAATAGAGGATCAGAAACCTTAGACTTAATTATTGAATATCTTTACACCTTTAGTATTAACTGAAGTTGTTTTGAAGTTTTTCTTAAGTTATACTATTATGTTTGGAAAATTAAAATATGGAAGTATAAAATTTAAGGTTATTTTCATAAGTCATATTTTTTATGTAGTAAAAGAGTTACTTGAGGATAAGTAACATGTACGTTTGGGGGATTTTGATACACCAAAAATATATGTAATTTTAGACCCATATTTTATACATATTTTTTATGATATTGCACTTTAATAGAAGGTATTTTAATGTTTTCTTGTAGATTATTTATTTTTATGGATTCAAGCTAAAAGAAAGCAAAAAGGATGAAATTTGGAGTCAAAATGACATTTTTGAAGAAATGCTCACTGTCGGTAGCGCTGAAGGCAGCGCCGACGACACATAATAAATTAATGTAGAGATTTTTTACTCAGCATCGTTGATACCATACCAGTGCCGACGGCACAAAAGACGGTGCAGATCCCGTTTCTAGAAAGTTCGATGTATTTGGATGACTTTTTGACGAGTTTTTGGAGGTACCTCTTGGAGAACCTGCCTTGGACTCTATTTGGGGCTAAATTTCATCAGAATATGGGCTCTTCTACATTTTTCACTCGTCTACTTTCATTTTTTGCACCACATCATTTCATTCCATTTTCATATTAGAGTCAATTAGTTTTTATTTTTCATAATTTAGAGTTTTTGTGGTGAGATTTAGTGTGAAACTTTCTGTAAGAGTGTTGAAGAAGGAGAAAAGTGAGAGATATCTTCTTCCTGCATTTCTAAAGAAAGACTACAAAGGATTTTCTTTGAGAAAGAGTTTTCAGATAAGTATTGTTTGTTTATCATTTTTGTATGAACTTTCTTTTATATATGAAATTTGTGTTTTGTTATTTCTTTCTCATGAAGTCATGAAGTTCCCTATATCTTTCTCCCTACTCTGTGATATGGTGAAATGAAGAGATAATATGAATGTGCCAATATTAAATTGTAAAATAAATTGTGATGATTTTTCAACTCGGAATTTAATTTAGTTTTCAATCTGGCCAACTGAATTGTTAAAATGTGTGGTGAAACATATGATCCGGGAAATAGAGTATGAGTTCTACAACTGGGTAAGGATCACATTTGATTCCATGAAGGAGAACATTGTTTGTAAATTTAAGTGCAAATAAATAGGGAAATATTCTTTGTTGGCTGTAGAATTGGAGAACCTTTAGAGTGACAGACTAAAATCTTCAATTCAGTCTTAGTGATTAAAAATTGAAGCAAGAGCTAGCCTTCAGGTGAAGGGAAGTGGGAGCCGGTATCCTTCTAGCCTAGCCACGGATTTAAGGACTAAACACTCAGATTAGCCAATTATTTTCTCTGCACTGTATCAGCGTAGAGAATTAAAAATTCTCCTATTTAGCACAATACATATTATGAACATTTATCTCATCTCATTTTACCATAGCCTCATTGTAGTGTGAAGCGGATGCTTTTTCACATAAGAATCTTCGTTACATAAACATAGTTAATAAATTAGTATTTACTATTTGATGCTTTTTCACATAAGAATCTCTGTTACATAAACATAGTTAATACATTAGTATTTACTGTTTTAAATTTTGCATATTTTATTTGCTGTTACATAAACATAGTTAATAGATTAGTATTTACTGGCGGATGCTTTTTCACATAAGAATCTTCGTTACATAAACATAGTTAATAAATTAGTATTTACTATTTGATGCTTTTTCACATAAGAATCTCTGTTACATAAACATAGTTAATACATTAGTATTTACTGTTTTAAATTTTGCATATTTGATTTGATAATAGTTTAAAATTTTAATTTTGATTACATCTCAACAATTCAAATTAGTGACAGTGATTTCAATTGACTTTCTGTGGAAATTAGTGACAGTGATTTCAATTGACTTTCTGTGAATTTCTTAGCAAATTTATCATTTCTAATTTAAACTGACAGTGATTTCAATTGACTTTCTAGAGTTTCCTAGCAAATTTGTAATTTCCAATTTAAACCTTCCCCGTAGGATCGATATTTGGGGCTTAAATAGAAAGTCAATTATTACTTGATAATGATACGTATATTTGCATAGAATCTGAAAATTAATTGATCAAATTTAATTAAATTTTACACAATCTATCACAACAAAAAAAGTCAGATCAAAAGGCTACGCAGCACTCCGCCATTCAATGCTATTACTTGACTTAGCAGCCACACGTCCCAGCATATCAATCTATTAATCCATCTAGTGCAATCCAGGGTGTCCATTTGATACAGGTGCGATCAGATGACTTCTGTTCATCGTCCCAAACTAACCTAACCTGTTATCCATCAACAATAAAACCTTCAAATATTGAGCTAAACTCAACCAAATTTCTTTAGGTTTGTTTCTACACCTTCATCTACTCAAGAGAAACCTATCTATATGGTTGATCGTGCAAGAAATACAATATATACGCATTGAGAATCAATTTACGCTCAAATTGAGGGGCGTGTTCAATATTTTTGCCTGAGAGGTGTAGCCTCAATAAAATGGTTAGAGAAGCTTCAGAGGAGTTTAACAAGCCTTCAGATGAGTTGTTGGGCTGTGGTGAATTATCTAGGTATGCTTTCAACTAGACTTATCAGGTGTTGGTCTTGAGCTAGGTTATATAGGGTCTATGAGAGGGATTTTATAAGGGATTAACTCCTCTCAGTCTTGGGATGGCGTGGGTGCAATTAATTGGACTTTGGTGGACGGTGGAGGAGTGAAGAATTTTGCCCTGGGTTTTATAGGGAATTGACCTAAGAAATTGGGTCAGTTCAATAGGTTTGGGTGGCTGGAAACCATTTTCCTGCACTCAGGAAGGTTTGGAGGGGCTCTGGTGAGATTTTGGCAGAGTTTCCCTTATGTTTCAAGCACTTTGCAAGTTGGTCCTAAGGAGCTCAATTTATAGCTATGATTGTATGATGGAGCTCAAGGGCAGCTGGTAGGTGTAATTGGGAGGTGAGGTGGAGAGCTAAGCAATGCAAATGACCAATAGGGATGATCCACATTGGATGGACTCAATTGCGTTCAACTTAAGGCATGGTGGCTCTTGATTTTGGCTCCTCCGGTGACTAGGCTGGCTAACTAGTGAAGAGGAGGTGTTCAGGTGGTCAGGTGAGCCAGTGGATAGTCCATCAAGGCAATTAATTAGGTTGGTGTAGGCACTATTTTTAGTTGTGGAGTTGCCCGTAAGATGCTATCGGTCACCGGAATCGAAATCTCGTCTCCCGCTTTGGTAGGACATTTTAATTTACATATAAATTTATGTTTAGAAAAATATGAAATCAAACTGACTTCATATTTTTCATAGTTTAAACAAAAGAGCACTATACCTCAAACCCTATATCTGTCCCGAAAGACACACACAAGACTTAAGGGTGAGGCTTGATCAAATAAACTAAGAAATATATGATGTCAGTTTGGTATGTGAAACCTTTTTATTTGCCGACAATTTCCCCTATTTAACATGAAGAATTAAATATGGTTTATATTAAGTTGGGTTCGGACAAGCTTCTTATAAGGACAAGCTCTTATAATTCATTACATCTTAGATAACCGAAGTCACCTAAGAAAACTATCGATAAAAATCAGAAAATATTATCTTCAAAGATGTCAAAAGGATAGGACTTTTCGACGAAATCAGACAATGAGTTATTTAAAGGGAATGCTCAAATTTGGAGCATTTAGTTATTTTGATTCCAAAAGAGGAAGAACTAAGAGATGTCACGGATCCGAAGGAGAACCTCGGTGACTTCCCAATCCCTATGGTTTGACTTCAATTTAGAGGAGAAATATTTAGGTGTTTCATCCTTCCAATTTTATTTGTTAGAGCTTACTTTCGTGTGAAACTATCACACAAATAGTCAGGAATATATGAGGATTTAGGTCATGACGGACGACAACCTCGGAATCCTAAGATGAGTAAGGGCTTAGATTGTACACGGAGTTGTACAAAGGCTTAAAGATAAGGTGGGGATTTATGTTGCACAAGGAAAAAATCTCAAAATCCTATGACTTGTGTTTTAGTTCTAAGGAAAGAAATGGTTTAGCTTGGGAAGAGAGGTTTTGCAATTGAAGATTATTGTGCTGTGCACCATGCTAGTTCCAAGCTCTTTGTCATAACGAGTTTAAGTTTTTTAGGGTGTCAAGTTTGATGTCAAATTAGGTGGCCCTAAGGTTGTAGTTCTTTAAATGTTATGGGGGATGTTAAAGTTTATTAGAGCGACACCAGTTAGGATCCTACGGTTCCCTCGTTCTAGTACCAGTATTTTCTATTGGATTCACTTAGTCCAAATGAAGTTACTAAACTCAACTTAATGAGTTCCATAATTTCATTTAGACTGTAGGAAGCCTCATTGGTAACCGTAGGTAACCTCCTCTAAGGGATTCTTGATCATCCAATAGAGATGTCTTAGTTTAGTTGCAATTGTTGTTTTGTGTGATATTTATGATTAAATTTTAAGTTGTTTTATATTTTGAATGTTGTGGCAGTGAATTTTATCTTGGTTAATTTTATTTTATTTTTTGTTTTGGTTTTGGGTTTTGGTTTTATGGCTATCCTAGTAGTTTTAGTTTTCATGCAGAGTGGCATCGTTGTTTAACATGCAAGTTTTGAAAGCATAAAAAGTAAAGTATGAATGTACAAGAAAGACAACACTGTAAACTATAAAAAGCGTACCTAACAAGTCTTCTCGTTCCACCACCTGATACTCAAAATGCATGTGAGTGCACTTTATATAAGGCAAAAAAATAAGGTTTTAGTGATCAACCCAACCGTAAGCCATATCTTAGTGGGTCCCTATTTGATTAATTAAGGATGATTTTATTAAGCAAAAAATATTAAGTTTAGAAGACCTCCAAGGTATCTAACATATCTGGATAAAGAAGCAAGTCCATGCCTCCCTCTCAGTTCCTGGTGAAAAGTCTTGAGCTCATTTAAACTTATTATTTTGCTTAATAACCCAACCTGTAAATTCCTTTAATCCTCAGTGAACATTGATGTTTCTAGTGTCCCTAAGAGTAGGGTGATTATCAGTTATAATTTAATTTGAAGATTACGTGGGTGAAGACCCTTAAAGGGACAAGTTAGTTTTATTAGGATATTTAACTAATTTTAGTTTTAACTTGGGCTTGTAGTGTTTAAAAGGTGTTCAAATTTTAGTTGCATTTACTTTTCTAATCCACATTTAACCAAATTTGATTTAGCTTAGGTCACTACTAAGCCCTTAAGACATTGGTAGATGCCTTAGTTATTTTAAAAAAGGTTGAATTTTAAGTGATGATGATTCTTTTTTTTATTGAAATTCATTTGAGCATCAAATAGGGGTGTTACATTAGTAAGTTTTCAACACCCAAAATCGCTAAGTCTAGGATCATTTATTTGACTAGACTTCTAAATTTTAATAATTTAAGAAAATTACAAATTTCTTCTTTAATTGAAAGAAGTGAGAGTGGTTTCTACCAATTAATCCCTTATGTTTTAATCAAATATGTTAATTATGATCAAAGGTTGCCCATTTCCCTTTCTTGAATTAAGCCTAAATGTTAATTAAAGCTAAATTTTCAAAAGTACACATTTGCCCCTAAGGCTTTAATACTTCATAATTCAAGTGACTTTAGAATATGCACCCCACCCCACTCATGGGTCAATTAAGACATCAGAGGAAAAAATGTGATTTTTCAAATTTTAATTTAATTTATATATTTATTTATATGAAAGAATAGGATTTTCAAAGAAAATTCACTAACTTGACCAAGGTAAAGCCTAATCCCTTGAAATTTTTACTAGAGGTAGACTTAAATTAGGGAATCACTTAGACTAAACTTCATGATTTTTTGAATTTTATTAGTAGAATTATTTTAAATTCTGGAGCATTTTTTAATTATAAAATATTTTAAATCTAGAAAATTAAGTTTTATATTTTTATCAAATCTACCTGAGGTTAAGGAACCCAAAAATACAAATTTCACTTTTTTCTGATTTTTCTTTGAATTGTTAGAATTATTTTAGTTAAAATCAATTTTTAGCCGTTAAAAATTATTTTAAGCTTCAAAATTCAATATCTTCACATAGAAAATCAGGAAAAATATTTCAATTATTTCTAAGTACTTAGGAAACAATTTAGAACATTTCCATGAAATTTATTTATTTATTTTTTATCTTTTTTTTATTTAAATATTAAAGAAAAGCTTAAAAAATTAGAATTTTTATTTTAATTACAAATTTATTTTTATAAAATTCATCTAATCACAGAGAACTCTAAAAACAAATTTTAATAATTTTTTGAGCTATATTTTAATTGTTAAAAATCATTTTAGTGTTAAAATAGGCATTTAACTTAGAAAATTAATTTGAGTTATCAAATGAGTTCCAAATATTTTGAAATTTTTATGGGAGTTTGCTGAACATTAAATTATAGTACAAATAAAAAACCAAGTCGTTTAGATGTTTGTGTTTCCTAAAATTAATTTTCTATGCATTTTAGGGTTTGTGAAAATTATGTGTATTCTTAATGCCTTAACCCATGAAATATTTTCCAAAGGGTTCTATGGCTACAGTAAACCTTTTAAAAATTTCTTGGAATTTTCTAAGCAACATACTAATTATTATGATTAATTATGCAAATGATAGACATAAACTTGAAAAATATGGATCTCTATCTAGAGGTCTTCTCTGACTATGAAATAATCAGAATATGTTTCCCAAGATAGAGGAAACAACATGCCAAAATTTCAAGTCATAGTGAAATGTCTACATGCATAGAGAATTAAAAGACTCAAAATAGTGTTTGATTAGTTAAAAATAAAATATGTATCGAATAAATTTCAAACAATTTCCACATTATTCTCCTTTGTTCACTGAGCAAGTGGGTATTTTTAATTTATTTTTGTAAATTTTTTGCACCAAGATATGTATTTTTGAACTTAGGGATCATTTTCTTATTTATTTAATTACCTATTTATATATTTAAATGTGTGGCGCCACCTCATCCTAAGGCAGCTCCGAAGGACGACGCAGAATGCTCCCATTCATTGTGCTTTCCACCTTGGCATGTCATGTGACCCACAGTTCACTTATTAAGAGTTCATCCGGCTAGATCTGTCCGTTAACAAGATAAATGCACGATCGGACGGCTCCCCTTCATCGTCCCTAAATAGGATAACCCAAGACCAGTAACATTAAAACCATAAGATCTTACTCATTTCTCCACCAAATGACCTCGAGTTTGATCATGTGGACTCGTCTAAGTGTGGCAAACACATCCATACAGTAAACATGAAATTAAATCAACTCTAATTAAATGGAGAATCAAAATAGGCTTGGGAAGAAGGGAAGTTCAATACTTTTTTCTCTAAGAAGGGAAGCTTTAATTAGAGGTCCTCGACATGTTCATGAAGGTCCAAGCAAGCTAAGGATTGAGCCTCTGATCTGGTGGAAGGTCTAAACCTGAATTTGATCAAGGTCAGATTTGGGTGTTGGTCTTGAGCTATCCTAGAGGCTCTGTATGAGGGGGATTCGATAGGGCTTTGTCTTAGTTCAGTTTGGTGATGGTGTGGGTGAGTTTAATTTAGATTTGGTGCATTTTAGAGGTGTGGTGGAGGATGTCCTGTCTCCTGCAAGGATTTGAGCTCAAAAATTGAGCTTCGGTAAGGGGAATTATGACAATGAAGTGGTTGGGTTGCACTGTGAAGGTCTCAAGGAAGCTCTGGGAGTGATATCAGAGGTATCCTTAAGACGTTTTTAGCACACCTTCCATGGACATGTAGGTGGAAGTTTTATAAAAATGGCTTAGGGTGGCTCTGTGGGCTAATGTATGGGTGCAAAGTGTTCTTTATGTGGAGGGCAGAGAGCCACTAAAATTCAAATGGGATGAGGTGACGTCTTGGTTTAAATTTGTTTTGGAATTTTTTAGGGTGTCTCACTGTTTTGGCTCCTCCGACGACTAGGCCGTCCTACAAGGCTATGGGAGGTGGCCAGAATGTCAGGTGGCGATTCTGTCATAACAATTTATTTGGGTAGGTGTTTATTTTTGACAAAAATCTCTTAGGGTTAAGCAATTTTGAAAATAAATCCCTTGATTTGGGGATCCCTTGGTCCATGGCTCATTTGGGTGGTTCCATGGGATATGGCTTGGTCTCTAGGTTTGAAATGATTTTGAGTTCAATTGGGGGTTCAATTTGAGGGATTTTGGAATTTTGGTCACTTTAGGCATGTTGGACTAAACTTGGTCTTAGATTGAGCTAGAATTGGAATTTGGCTCAATTGAATCATCCAAATGATTAAGGGAGATTTTATGAAGTTTTTTCATGAAGGAATGGAGTGGAAATTTTGGGGCTAAGGCAATCAATTTGGTGCAATTTTGAGACATGACCAATTTAGGGCAATATTGGGGATTTTTTGGATTTGGGTTGAAATTAATTGAAATTGAGGCTTCACCAAAGCCAATTAAAGGTCACGTTTGATGTGTAGGAGTGTTATGAAGAGTTTTGGATTCAAATTGAGACCAGTGGAGTAGGCCATGGGGTTCAATTTGGTGGAACCAAGTTAGAGGGCCAAAATTTGAGTTTTGACTTAGATCAAAATTGTGCTCAAAGAATGGGCCAATTGAGCTTGAATTTGCTTTATATTGGTCATATAGATGGTGAATTTGAGTTTAGGATTGAAATTAGGGGAGAGTGGGACCAAATTGATGAACATTTGAGGTAAATTTGAGGGAAATTGGGCCTTTAAAAGAAATTTAGGGGTTTTGGTCAAAATGGTCAAATTGGTCAAATAGTGTCATGGGGTAGTTGAGAAAAATAAAATTTGGAATTTTTGGAAGGTTTTAGGAATTTTTGGGATTTTTTTGTAATCTTTTACATTTTGTGCTAAGGAGGGGCATTTTGGTAATTTGGCAAGTTTTTAGTGATTTTGGGTAATTTGAATGTTTTCAAAAGGTTTGAAATGATTTTTGAACAGATTTGGGTATTTTGGGTAAATTAAGGAATTTTGGCCAAATTTAGGGTTTCAAGTGTACTTTGGTAATTTGGGGGAGTTTAGGGGCAAAAAGTTCAAGTTGGGTATTTTAAGTAGAATTGGAGTGAAAACTACCATAAATGAGCTATGGACCAATGGAAACCCCATTTGGGTCCTCTATGCACTGGTTTTTGCTAAACCCTAGCCTAGGACAAATGGGTTTAGGGCCCATCTAGATGAGTCTCCCAAAGGAATAAGGGATCAAAGTCAAGAAATTTTGGGTTTGTATTTTTCAGTGATTGTGAGTGAGGTGAGTACCTTAGCTCCAAACCAACACCCAGGGTCAACCGTAAGGTTAAGCAGTCCTATTGGAACTCTCCTTGGGCTCCCCCATAATGACCGTACCTAATGAGAGCTAGAGGTTAGGACCACTATGTGAAACTTCAAGTTGAGTAAAGAGGAGTTTGAAATTTCTAATGGTGAGGGTTACTTTTCTAATTTTCTAAGAATAGTCAACAGGAAAGTCCTATGGCTAGACGCTAGGCTAATAAAGAGAAAAAATAAGACCTCAACTAAAAGTGAGGTCAACAGTTGGTGATGAGTTTTGTCAAATATTTCTTTAGCTTAGGCATTTTAGCCAAGAAATCCCTTAATTTTTGGGACCCTTAATCCATGGCTGCATTAACTTGAGCTAGGTGGTTTTAGGCTGGTCCCTAGGGTCCACGTGGTGGATGTAGTGGTCTTGGGTTAACCAATTTGGCTAGGTCGGGCTTGAGCTTGGATTGGGTCCAATTAATTGAGCAACTTGGTGCAGATGATTGTCATGTACTAATTTGAATTTTAGTTGTGTGGAAATTTTACTGTTATGGCATTCAATTTGGTGGAATTTAAGGACATGGCTAATTTGAGGCAAAATTGGGGTTTTTGGTCTAAGTTGAATTTGAGAGAAATTGAAACTTTACCAAGGCCAATTGAAGGTTCAATTTGATGTAGGGAAATGTTGTAAAGGGTTTAGGACTCAAAATTGAGGCAATTGAATAAGTTTGGGGATTCAATTTGGTGATTTTTTTGCTTTGGGTCAAATTGGGGATTTTAGGTTTGAGATTGAAATTGGACTTGAAATTGTGTTTAATTGGACCTCGATTTGATTTCAACCAATCTTCGGCATGATGAATTTGAGTTTAGAGTTGAAATTGAGGAAGATTGGGATTAAATTGGTGGACAATAGGGGTGAATTAGGTTAATTGGGCCTTTAAGAGCAATTTGAGGCTTTTGGTCAAAATAGGTCAAATTGCTCAAATTGGGCTCGATGGAGTGGTCAAAATTGGTTTTGGGGACATTTGAAATGATAAGGAAGGTTTTGGGACAATTTGGGTCACCTTGGGTATTTTGGCGATTTTAAAAATTTTTTGGTGTTTTGGGCAATTAGGGTTGTTTCAAATGGTTTGAAATATTTTTTGAATAAAGTTGGAAATTTTGGGTAATTTTGGGAATTTTGGTCGAAATTGGGCTTTCAAGTGTTGTGTGGTAAATTGGGTGGATTTTTGGGACAAAAGGCTAAATTGGGTATTTTAGTAGGATTGGGATTATGAATCACACAACCACCCTACTTGAGCCATGGACAAATAGAATTCCCTACTTTGGGTCCACCATTTACTGCTCTCAGCTAAACCCTAGCCTAGGGCTAGTGGCCTAAGTGACAATCTACATGGGTTTCCAAAAAAGCTAAGGGACCAACTAAGCATATTTGACTAAAGCCTGAAGTAGTGAGTGTATGTTGGGGATATCAAGTGTGCGTGCATGTAAGACTAACCAAGACCATACCACTCAAGGTCCACCCTAAGGCCAAATAATCCTATGGGGACTTCCTTTGAGCTCCCCCATAGTGGCCCCACCTACTAAATGTTAAAGGTTAGGACCAATATGTGGAACTTCAAACCGAGCAAAGAAGAGTGTAGAATTTCTATTTGTGACGTTTACTTTACTAGTCCTCTAGGAATAGTCAACATGAAAGTCCTATGGCTAGACCCTATTCTACTAAGGAGGAAAGACTAAACCTCAACCAAAAGTGAGGTAAACAATTTTCAACAAACAAAAATTACAAAAAAGAATCGAACTTTCATTCCTATTTTATTATCTATAGTTTAAGTTAGAATATTTTGTTAAGTATAATTTTGTTATCTAATTTTTTCTGTTTTAAAAAGTGCATATTGTATTTTCTCTGTGGGTTCGAAATTCGAGGCTTAATTAAAAAAATTTTGTTTTACTTAATAATGATATGTTTACTTGCATAGTATCCCATATTAAATATTATAACTACATTCTTATTTGCTTTGAAGTCAAGATCTTACCTAGCTTTTGCTTGAAAACAATTTTTTGGCACCGTTGCAAAATAAGAATTATAATTAAGCATATAATCGCATACATCGCATTAATATATATAAAGAGAATCAGGATCACCTCTTTAGACCAATTAGCTTTACTAATGTGATCAGTATGATTATCAGCAAATTGATTGTGTTCAGACTTAGCCTCATTTGAATCAACTAATCAACCCAAGCCAAACAACCTTCATCAAATGTAGAAGCATTGTAGGTAATATCTTGCTAGCACAGGAAATGTTCCTTGACTTTGACAAAAGTTGCAGTGGGGGCAATGTCATCTTCAAGCTAGACAACAATGTAGCCTATGACACTATCTTATAGGGCTTCGTTGAAGAGGTTCTGTTGGCCAGAGGTTTCAACATTAATTAACCAACTTAATTATGAGATGACTCAATAATAACTCTCACTCATTGTTACGTAATGTGAAGACATATGGATACTTTCATTCTACTAGAGGCATTGAACAAGGTGACCCTCTTTCCCCCAACTATTTTTATTTTGGTTTTTGACTATTTATGGATATTGCTTAAACTTAAGTTCGTCGTTAAACTGAGTTTTTAATTTATATTGGACCATTAGAATGAACCGAAGAAATTAACCATCGATCAAATCTTATCGCCCATCAAAAAAGTATTTTACGACGAACCTAAGTTATGTTTAGTAGTAAAACAACCAAAAATGATTTGATATCTATAGTGTCGCTATGCCGTCAAATAATTGTTCAAATTTTCCAACCAACGTAAAGTTGTCGGTCGCCAATTAAAGCCCAAAATTAAATTAATGTGCATTTAACTGATAAAATGACATTTAAGCTCTTTTCAAATATAAATTATATTATTAGTTGTTACAAAATTTTATACTCTTTGATAAAACAAATGTTTTAACATGAAACAAAAATTTAATAAAATAGAAGAGAATTTAATTATCTCTATTTATTTAAAAATTTGAATTATTTTAAGCAAAAATCTTTATTAATAATTATTATAAGCATATTTTTATTTAAACAAATATCTTCATCTAGTTCATTTTTTATAAAATCATACATACAAATTATATATCGTTGTCTCAGAAATATAATTTTTTTGGATAATTATTCAACTGAAAATCATTACTTTATAAAATAAATAAAAAAATAGAAAAATAACCACATATAATAAATTCATTTGTACTAAATAATAAAATAATAATTATTCAACAAAAAATCATTTCTTTAATAAAAAAATAAAAAAAATAACTACAAACAATAAATTCAATTGTAACAAATTAATCAACTGATCGTCAACTGTTGAAGTCTCAACAACCTCTAGCCACCGAATCATTCCCAATTAGAAGAACTTTCAAAACCGAAAACGGTCCTCTGCAGATGCTGGCCTCAGATGGAAACACCGCTGATCTACAGAGAGGACAATTGAATTGGCCTTGGTCCAACCACCGGTCCATGCAATCCATGTGGAATTCATGGCAACAATTACCAAGCTCACGAACATGGTCCATAGGCTCTATGGACATAAGGCAAATGGCACAATCTGGTGCTGCCTCAGCCATGGGAGATTTTCTTTTTCTCTCGAGAAAGCTCTTGTAATCGATAACAGGCAATTTATTCTTCAAGGTCTGGGCAGTAGATGTTGTTGTTGGCATGGAAATGCCAACAGACATGAATAAGAACTCCTCGTTGTCCCAAGGTGTCGGCTCTGTTTCAAAGGATGGGTTGAGGCCGATACGAGAAAAGAGGAAGAATATAGTGTACTGGATGAGGTCGAGGAGGTATAGGAAGATGATGACTGATCTTGGCATCATTCTAGGATGAAGAAGAAAGCTTGTTT
>JXCR01140376.1:134015-196945 GCA_002079205.1 Phalaenopsis hybrid cultivar
GATGTTAACCCGTTTAACGTTTTGTGTTGCTTGAAATGAGTCGAGTATATTCTGTTTATGAAAACGCGTTATAAATATGTAATTTTTTAAGATAAGAATAATAATTTACCTTTTCAAACAAGTAAGATTAACTGGCATACATGCAACAATTGCTGAAAATTAAAATACTTTGATTTGAATGAGCACATCAGGATTATATGAATGCTTTTGGGTTTTAATTTGGGTTGATAACTCGAGTTTCGGGTTGATTGTATCTAAGAAGCTCTTAAAACTCAGAATAATGTGGTGGAATACACACCTTTTCGTTGATATGAACGGGGTCATAAATAACCCTTACAATAATCTTGTAATAGGAAAAATAATAAAAGGTAAATGATATGAAAGGAAAGGGTATAACATTTAATATCTTCAACAATTAATTCGCATTAATTGTTAGGAGATATAGGAAATTACGTAAAATAGGAAAATAAATATCTCATTAATTCTAATGAAATAATTTATTTACAAGAATAAATTATTTCCTAACATAACTCTAATTCTAAGGAAACAATTTATTTATAAGAATAAATTATTTCCTATCATAACTCCTAACACTCCCCCTCAAGTTTGGAATGTATGTTAATAATTCCTAACTTGCTGAGTAGTATCGAGAACTGAGAAGAGTTTAGTGGTTTTGTGAAAACGTCTGCTGGCTGTTCTAAAGTAGACACATGAGTCAACTTTATTATTCCTTTTTGAACTTTCTCCCGTATGAGATGACAATCAATCTCAATGTGCTTTGTTCGCTCATGGTATACCGGGTTCGAGGAGATGTGAAATGCTCATTGGTTATCACAAAATAAATTGGCAGGATGTGAATGCATGATAGCCAAATCTTGCAGAATTGTTTTTAACCAAATAATCTCGCAGCAGGTAGTGGACATGGACCGATATTCAGCTTCTGCACTAGAGCGTGATACTGTGGTTTGTTTCTTGGTTTTCCAAGAAATTAANGCTTAAAGGGGATCAAATGCAGATCCCATACCTTAGAATTGTAACAAGTGGTTGAGTTTGTAATCTTTAGGTGCCTGTTGAACCCTTTCCTTTTGTTTTTGTTTTTTGAGGGGTTCTCTTTTAGCTTTCATTTTCTGTAATCCTTTTTACCTCATCAACATGTAGGCAGCCAAAACAGTTGTTTCTTCCCAATATATATATATATATATATATATATATATATATATTAGGTTTATTTTTAAGATTTGGGCTGTGCAAAAAAGGAAAGAGCGTCGTGCCATATATAGAATTATGTAGACAAAATTTATTGCAAAATTAGTTTCTTATATTCAAGTAATTTTATTACAAATTTAAATTCAGACCCAGTTACAACTAGGACATCAGTTCTTCTAAGAACAAAACTATATTTCTAAAGTTTGCTATTTCAAAACATCATGACGCGTAATACTTTTTCAGATATCGTCAGTTGACAGGAAGCATAGGCTGTTCTCCCTGACAATTTATTAATTGGTAAGCGCTACCAGAGTAAACCTTTTCAACGACAAACAGTCCTTCCTAGGTTGGTTGAAATTTACCTCCTATTTTGTGATGTGAAAAAAATAGGTTTTCTAAGGATAAGAACCAAGTCACCATGTTTAAAATTCCTGGGGTGGACCAGTTTGTCGTGTGCTTGAATCATTCTAGCTTAATATAATTCCAAATTTTGTTGTGTTATCAGTCATTTTCCTTCAAAGCTTTCTAATTCTTCTAGTCATAATTTGGCATTCTCTTCAGTGGTAATTTTATTGGTGATGGTAACTCTAAGATATGGAAGTTGAACTTCTAAAGGTAGTACAACCTCTAACCCATACACAAGAGCGTAACGTGTAGACTGAGTTGGAGTCCTGAACGTAATCTTGTAGGCCCTTAAGACTTCTAATAATTGCTCGTGCAAATTTATTTTTTTTTCATGCAAGGTTTTCTTTAGAATTTGGATGAGAGTCTTATTAAAAGACTCGGCCAATCTGTTAGCCTTTGGGTATTAAATTGTAGAATAACGACAATCTATTCCGTGTCTTCTGAAGAAGTTATTGATTTTTGTATTTTTGAATGCAGACCCATTATCTGAGATGATCCTGTGTGGTACCCTAAAATGATAGACAACTTAATTTTTGAAGAACTGCTGAACATGGTGTGCTTCACTTCCCGAAGAGGTATTGCCTCTGCTCATTTCAAAAAATAATTTGTAGCAGCAAGTATGAAATGATGTCCCTTTGAAGATGGAGGGTCTATAGGACCCAATATATCTATACCCTAACATTCAAATGGCCATGAGACGATTGTTGGGTGCAACACGTTCTGAGGTTGATGCAAGACCACTCCATGTACTTAGCATTGATGACAACTTTGGCAACCTTCATACAGTCGGTCATCATCGAAGGCCAGTAATACCCTAGCCTTTTGATTTTCATTTTCATTTTAGGACCTGACTGATGAGCACCACAAAGTCATGAATGTACTTCCTTAACAATTTCTTGAGCTTCTGAACCATTCACACATCTCAACCACATTTGGTCGAAAGATCTTCAGTACAAAACAATATCTATTAAGGCATATGAAAGGGCTCTTTTCCTTATCTGATGTGTCGCTGACTTATCATTCGATAACTTCCCTATTTGTAAATATTCTATAAAAACTTGATGCCAATCTTCTTCATTTTCTATAGTTGTCATTACTGTTTCTTCTCTACCCAATTTATCCACGGTATCGATATCAATTTGAGATAGAAATTAAAGCCCTTGAAAAGTTATCTCGATGAAACTTTCCTGTGGACATGCAAATTCCTTGACGAGTTTAGCTAAAGCATCTACAAGAGTATTCTCTCCCTTTGGGATTCTGTACATCATCAAATTTGGAATCTGTTCCAACAACTTCATTGTATAACGGTGACATTATTTTAATTTAGGTTTCAAAATTCTATACTGTCCAGCAACCTGTTGAATGATCAACTGTGATTCTCCGTAGATATTAATGTCAGTTATACCCATTGATATTTCCAATTGTAATTATCTTATTAACACTTCATATTCTACCTCATTATTTGTACACGGTTCTGTTAAATGGTAAGAATACCTTAACATTACATGTTTTGGTGTAATGAAGATTAATCTAATTCTTGCTTTACTAGATATTGTTGTTTGAAATTCTTTATCCCTTTGTGCTGAAGAAGCCCCGTCAAAATATAGTTCCCAGCATCAAGTTTTTAATTTCCAAATTCTTTATCTTTTCATCCGGCAAATCATCATTAAGAGGAGAATCAGTTGGTAACGGGTGCGCTGCGAAGAAATTTGCTAAAATCTGCCCTTTCACAGCTTGGAATGGAATAAAAGTTATATCAAATTGCAATAATACCATGGTCCACCTCGCCAACCTACCGGAAAGTGTCAGTCAGGTCATTAAATATTACAGTGGATTAAACTTTGAAATAAGGTTGATTTTGTGAGAAAGCATGTAGTGTCAAAATTTTTGAACTGTGAAAATGAAAGCTAAACAATGCTTCTAAATCGACGGATACTTTACTTCCACTGGTATTAAATGACGACTTAAATAATAAAGTGTGTTTTCTTTACCCTCATCATTGACATGGGCTAGCAGGGCTCCGAGGGAGTCGTCCATAGATGCGGTGTAAAGTATTAAAGGTTTACCCGAACTGGGTGCTGCCAAAAAAGAATTTGTCATTAGATATTGTTTAATACTCTCGAAAGCACGTTGACATTTATCATCTCAGGTAAACTTTGCATCTTTCTTAACCAACGCAGAAAAAGGCTAACACCTACCTCACAAGTTGGAGATAAAGCGTCTTATATACGCCAGCTTCTCTTGAAAAGATCATAATTGCTTTAAATTTTTAGGCGGTGGCATTTTTAAGATAGCTTTAATTTTCCCCGGATCAATCTTAATCCCGCGGTGGTGAACAATAAACCCTAAAAATTTCCCACAAGTCACACCAAATGTGCACTTTAGGGGATTCATTTTGACGTTAAATTGTCATAACCGCTCAAAAACAATTCTCAAATTGTACAAATTATCTTCTTTCCATCTCCTTTTGATGAACAAATCATCCACATAACATTGCACATGATTATGAATGAGGTTATAAAAATTTCTTGTCACTGCTCGTTGATATGTTGCACCAGCATTTTTTAATCCGAAAGGAATTACTTTATAACAATAAACTCTAATTGGCGTTCAAGAAGATGTGAATTTTTAACATTTTGGACCCATTTTTATCTAATTATATCCAGATGATCCATCCATAAATGAGAAAATGTCATGGGATGACGCAATATCAACCATCAATTCTAGAATTGGAAGAGGAAACTCATCTTTTGGGCATGTTTTATTTAAATCTCTAAAGTCCACGCAAATCTGGGTTTACCCATTTTTCTTCTTAACTGATACTATACTAGCTAACCATGTAGGGTATTGTTCTTCCTGTATGAACTTAGTGCCTATCAATTTCTTAACTTCATTTATAACTTGTTGTTCAATATCAAGACGCATTTTTCCTGGAGCTTGTTTGACCAAAATTATGGTAGGATCTAAGCCCAACTTATGTACTGCAACTTCTAGAGCCAACCCAGGAATTTCCTCATAACTCCAGGTAAAACAGTCTATAAATTTTGTCAACAGTTTAATCATATTCATAGACTCTTCTTGATCAAGCAGAGAGCTAATAAAAATCGGCCTCGGTTCCTTCTCGGTACCCAGGTTAATTTCTTGTAACTCATCCACTATTGATTTGATCTCTTGTTTGAATTCTGGTGGGGCATTCTCAATTGTATGATCTTCATAGTTGTCCAGAACTTATAAACAATCATTGTCATTTTCATTTGTAACAACTAGGTAAAACTCCGTATCATCAACAGGTCCTATTGTGCCAAACCCAAGTCCTTGTTTAGACTTGCTTGATTATTATTATTCTAAAGTTTTACAAAAAATTGTGATTGATCTCTTAACCATTGCTTAGGCACCATACCACGCTAAGGAAGATTTTGAACACAAGGCGAGCACCAATCAACAGGTAATTCCATTAATTTGGAAGAAAGATCATCTTCTAGTTCTACCTTAAATTCAGAACTAGAGGATGAAGAACCACGATGAAATTTAATCATTTTCATACCTGCACTATGTACTTCTTTGACGATCTGACCATGAATTTTATGAGTAGAAATCGGGGTGAGGGCAACAGTTTGTATATAGCGATTAATCCGATCATACATCGAGCTATATTCACATTTTTCTTCATCCTCTAAATCGATATGGAACTGAGGTTTCTTTTAGTTAATCATCATTGCATCTTTCTTGACTTTTTCATCTTCAGAACTATCTTCCACACCAATGATGATAATTTAATATCTTTGTTCAACAATACTATCATTCCTTCCATGATTTCATCCCCGGCCTCGACCTCGGATGCGAGTTCTAGAGAAAATCTCGCCCTCTCGTTGTAAAGGAGTGATAAAAGATCATTGAATCGGTACTGAATGAGCTTGTCTTTGTAAACCTTATGGATTTTTTAATTTACTTGCAACAATATCAAGAGATGGAACAATCCTTTTCAGAGGAGTATAATAAGTGACATCTTCATGACTACCCACTTCATGGTTGAAAACGGTGGCTATAGATCTAGTTTAAAACAATAATCTTGTCCTTCCAGACAATACTTTATCATGGATGTAGTGACAAAGAAACCAAACTGTTTTCATGAATCCAAGGTCAGCCCAAGAGAGCATTGAATGAAGTCTTAGAATCAATGATATAGAATTTTGCGATTATTACTAATTCTCCAATTTTCATAAGTAACATAATTGATCTAAGGGCTCTTTCATCTTTCTGGTTAAAGCCTCTTAACATCATCTTATCAGCAGTCAACTATCTTACATCTATGTCTAGGTAAGCCAATGTTCGTAAACTCATTATTTTAATGGATGCTCCTGGATCCACTAATACTCTGGAGAGCTTAAAGTTACCGATGTTGACAGAAATATACAAAGGACGATTATGATTAACTGTACCAAGCAGCAAGTTATCATTTATAACTGTTATTTTTGCTTGTTCCCTCAATGAACAAACCTCATCCAAGGAAGTACTAGCAAGTTGAGCTAAACAGATTTCTGGATCAAGCAAAGCTTCTACTAAAGCCTCTCTCATTCCCTTTGATATGATCAGGGCATCATATATACTTAACTTAACAAGTAATTTCATAAGATAGGCTAGTACATTGTAATCCATTTTATTAATTCTTTCTCCATCTTCTCTTTGAACAGGTGCTTCATCAATTATTTAAGTTGGATCATCTTGAACAACCACTTGTTTTTTCTTATCCTTTGGACCCATTCTCGGAGGCAATACTTTTTCGCTTCTCAAATTTATTTTTGTTATCTCCTCTAAGTCTTTAATTAACTTGGGTACTGCCTACATATGATATGGAGTAACTGATTCATCTAAGGCTTCTTCTAAATCTGAAGATTCTAATTCTATTACAATCGGTGATCCGTGAAATTTGAAAACGGGCGCATCCGTTTCTGAATCAATATAATTATCATCAATATCCTTTCCCAGATTATCGTTGCAGGTATCAGAATTCTGTATGATTTGAAAACCATTATGAGGATTTAGATTATTATTGGGGTTAGATCGGTTATCAATAATCACATCATCAGTAGAAACAACTAAAACGTAGCCAAAATCTAATTCTATAGTATTACGTGCCCGTGGGGGAGCAAAGAAGAAATCACACAAAGTTAGGGGTTTGAGAAATTCCTCTCCCAAATCCTTGAAAACTAATCTCGGGCAATCAAATTCATTTCATGCTTCGGCTTTTCGATGAATTCTTCAATTTTCTTCTTCAAATCTTCTTCTATTGTGATTGATAATACTGGTTTAGCAGGTTCTGGATTCTGAATTGCGGCTTGTACTGAAGCATTCTGGATCTGATTCAGTATCTTCTTTGAAGATTTCATCCAAATTGTGTTCCATCCATCATCGACTGCATGAAGATCGATCGTAATAATAAGCTCAACCAAAATTGTATTAATTGAACCTTCTCTAGGTTCGTTCATATGCTCTTTCGTGATTGTTATATTCCCTCTCTTGAGATTGTATTCCAGCCAATTCTTAAAAGTAAAACAGGTTTCCAAAGTATCTCCAATCATCCTATGATTTGGATAATAAAGTGGGTTATCTTTTTTATCAACTTCATCAGGCTTCTTAGGTTCAGGCAGTTTGAACTCAGGCTGCTTAATCAAACTACAAAACATTTTTCCAATTGACTCTTCTTTAAAAGGATATACTTTGTTTAAAAATTCTACCATAGTCCAAACTGGTTTGTTATCTATCTGGTAAGATCTTTGCTGGGATGATTGTGAGTAGCATTGTTGAGGAGGTTAATGGCTTTGTTATGATTGTTCAACCTTTATTTCCAGTGGTTGCTTACCCTTATCAATAGTTGCAATAGTTCTAGACTTCTTTTCGAAAATCTTCATGGATCTCTATTTTTTGAACTTCTCAATGAAACCAAGTTGCTTTGCTTCTTCTTGAAGACTTTCGGCTTTACTAAGTAATTTCTCAAAAATTTTTAATTGTGAATCCCTTGAGAAGGAATGCAACTGTTTCGTGATTAATCTTCAGTAATAATTCAATCACGTGTTCTTCTTGATGCTGAGGTTTACATTTCATGCTCAATTTCCTCCAGTGTAGAATATAGTCTACTCATCCACTTTTTGTTTCTCAAATACCAAATCACCAACAGTGATGTAGTGTTGAGCTCCAGCAAACCACTTGATAAAGAGACTTTCTAATTTTGTAAATGTCTTAATAGAACCGTTCGATAATTTTGCATACCAATCGATTGCCACTCCTAATAGGCTACTAACGAACTGTCGAAAAAGTAATGCATCATTTCCTCCGGCATTGCAACAACCAACACGTTTAGGATTTCCTGTTCCATCAAAAGTTTTGAGCAGAGGTGGTATGAAACCTTTGGGATATTGTACGGTATCGAATTCTTCAGGATAATGTCTACCCTTTAGAATTCATGCTCCGTCTTTAGACTGCGTCAAGGTTTCTTTCACTAGTTATTCTATCATACTTTTAATATCTTTATCCGATATTGAATTTTAAACATAAACTTTCTTATTTTTTTCTTCTTTGTTCACGGAGGTAGATTCGTTCTTGTTTTCATCAATCTGAACAACATCAGGTTGATTCACCTCGGCAGGTACTACATTCGGGGACTGTGGCTGACTCTGTAAGGTCATAATGGCAACCATCATTTCTTCCAAATTTTTTTCATGTATTATATCTGCTCATCTTTTTGTTGGATAACCTTTTGTAGTTTTTTAGTGGTACTTTTCTCAATTGGTGCCTCTCGTAAGGTTGAAGACGCTCTAGTCTCCAAAAAATTTATCTCAACAAAGTCTTCATCCACGTAATCAGTCAGATCTTCTTCATCATCTAATTTATCATTTCTTTCTTCAAAAAATTATTTAATGTCTTTCCTGAGTTTCTCAAACTTTGTCTCAATCGAATCGACTGTTGACAATTGACAAGTAATCTCTTCAGTAGCAATTGTAGTAGGTAACACATCACACTAGAAATTTTTCCCAGAATTCTCCATCTTGCATATTTCCGTATATGTTAGTTTAACGACTCTAGGCCGCTACACCATCTTCTCAGATGTAACTATTTTGGGGTCAAGTGATTTATTGGTGATATCTTCATGCTGAGGACTGGTGGGTCTAGTGTAACCTTCCTTATAGGTTGTGAAACAAACTTGTCCCTTTTCAATATCTGAATCCTCATTTGGGGTGACACAACATGTCTCATCCTATTGAGAATCTCGACAACAGAAAATCCTTCCTTCTTTGCTAATCTTTCAATGATTTTACAAACTCAAGCTAACAGTATGAATTCTCTAATCTTCACTTAATTTTTGTGATTAGAAGATCGAGGTGGTGTAGCAGCAATCTTCAAAATGTCCTCCTCATCAAGAGCAGCGGACAGTGGATGAAAGATGCTTCCACTTATGAGAGGAGAGGTCTCGGGCAGTCTTACTTCTTCATTCTCATCCAAAGCAATTGAGGCGGCAATCATATCAGTGTCTTTTGCTTTCCTAATTTTAGCCAACTTTCAAATATTGTTCCTCCTCTACGTTCTAGTCAGAGGGGCAGACCTTGAACTGGATCGTATCTCGAAAACAGAAGGTGATGTTAAGAACGTCAACCTTTTCACAGTAACAGATTCATCATCTTCCTGAATCCCCTTTCCATTAAGTTGAGAGGGAATAGTGATAGGTGAGGTGACTAGACCGGTGAGAGTACCAACAGTGGTCTTGGATGTATTTCCGGCAACTCTAGCAGACTTTGGAACAGTGATAGGGTCTTTCTCAACTAATGCCATTTTTAGGGGCGGGAACTCATGTGTTGACTTCAGATTAAATTCCATTATCTGTTCTACCATCTTAGTGAATCCTATTTCTTAACGCAGTAACAATGATGACTCCAATTTTGATATCGGTATTATCAAATCTCTGTCCAAAACAAATGACAATTTTATCTGGCAGCTTGCTCTTATTCACACCAGATCCATCCCAGTGGCAAAAGGAAAGAACTATTTCAGTGAAGTCATTTTTTGTAATTTGAAAAATTTTCCATAATTAGACTCACAATGTCTACGGTTGTTGCTTCAACAATTTAGGACGAATTTTTTGAACTAAACAAAGTTGTTTAACTAGGTGTCTCTTTCAAGACTTATTCAAACAAATCTTTTTTTTATATGTATTTTAAACTTTGTTTAGATATTTTAATTAATTAAATCAAAAATATCATAAAGAAAGGTAATAAGAGCTGTAGGACCCAGTCTGAGACAAGAGGAGGTAGATTTTGTATCAAGCTCGTTTTGGTACATCGCTCCTAAACTATCACACCTACTGGGGGTCCACCCCACTTTTAGACCCATTCTAAAGGTCCAAGGATTCCAAAACGTTTTGGTTTAATGGTGATTAAGTAGATGGCTCCAGGATCTAAAAGAGTTGGTAGTACCTGTTCAAGGAAGAAATGAGCGAGGTATGCCAATGGAGGAATGGTAGTCTGGCCCACTAAGGACATGGACACACTACCGATGTTTCAAAATAAGACCTTATAATCAAATTGGAGAGAAGAATTAATCCCCAGTAGAGTCGCCTGAAATTGTCGACTAATCTTTTTTTTTTGTAAATAAGATTCTAAAATTTAAATTTAGTATAATATATAAGTAATTTTAATTTTTTGAAAATGGTTTTTTTTCTTATATTTGGAAAATGATGAGACCGGATAAACCTCATATCTCTAATAGTTTAAATAGTTGAGCACGATACCATAAATGATATATGATCTCAAAGGATGAACTTACAACTTATTGGTGGGCTTAACTATCTAAGCATAAAATTTTATAACTCTATTTTGGTCTGCAAAATTTATAGCCGACAAATTCCCCTATCTAATACACAAATTAGATAGGGTTTAGAATAATCTAGGTTCTTAATTCTCTATAGAGGCAAGCCTCTATAGTTAATCACATCTTAGGCAACCGAAGTCACCTAAGAGAACTCTCGATTAAGATCAGAGTTTTGTCTTCAAGCATTCAACGTTTAGGTTTCCATGATTGTTCATAAGAAAAGTCAAATGGGATAGATTCAAATAGGAACAGTTATTTTTGGAATCCAACGGAGTGAAGAGTAGAAGATGTCGTAGATACTGAATAAGATTCAGTAAAATCTCAAACTAACCTATGATTTGGCTTTATATCTTTGAAAAGGAAATTATATGATATTTCAATCCTGTAAATTATTTAGATATTTGAGGCTTATATCTACATTTCATATGTAAATGGCCCGAGAAAATCTGAGGATTTATGTCGTACCGAATGACGACTTCAGAATCAAAAAAGTTTAGAACTTATATCGTACGATAAAATCATAGAAAGTCTTAAGGGATAGTATATGAGGATTTACGTCATGCCAAACGAATGACCTCGACGTCCTATCGGTATGTTATTTAAATCTATCGAAGATCTATTAAAGTTTCTGTCTCCATCTTTTGTTGTAGTCTCGACTGCCTCCCGGAGATGAATCGTCTATCGACCATGTCGTTATCTCAATCTGAGAAATAAATGAAAAAAAGAGAAAAACCATGCCTCGAATAGCCTATCATAAGGGATTGTATGAACATACTAAAAGGTTGTGACTAAAAGTAAGAGTACATACAAATGTATAGACTACAGTGCAATGAAAAAAAAAAGGTTATGTAACAAAGTACGATAAAGTAAGGTACCAAGAACATGCAGAAAGGTACAATATAATGTAAAATAAAAAAAAAGTACAAGAAAGAAAGAACTATATATATTAAGAAAAGTAAAGAAACTGAAGTAACTAAAAGTGCACCTGGTTAATTCTGATGAAACTACAAAACAAATTACAATTGCATAATATAAAGGTATTAGATAAACATTTGCAGATTATAAAAAAAATGTTAAATGATAAGCATATAAAAAATTTAAAGTAGAATATATGATCATAATTTTGGGTTAGGCTCAGACAATACTTCCTTTCTCTTTTATCTCGATCTCATTAGCAATTGATATGTTGATGTCAACCTATCAATAACAATTAGAGGTCACCAACAAATCACCCCTATAATATGTTAGCCCTAGACCCTGTCATTTAGCAAATGTGTGAATCTAAATAGTATCTGAAATTATCTTTCTAAAGATACAAAGTACCTATATAAGATAGTATCTGAACTTTTCGTGGTATAGTGCACCTATGTTTGATGTTAGAATAAGTGATGTATAGTATCTGAGCTTATTAATCAACGGTGTATAGTGCATCAATGCCTCATAAGTGATATCAATTATGTAGTATCTGATATTTCAAACGAAGTGTAATATTTTTTCTTGTTGTATCTATCGAGTAATATCTAGGGGGTAATATGCGATGTGTTACAAATATAGTAGTTGTCATGTAAGGTGTATGTGAAGTGTGTATTATATAGTGTCTATCATGCATCATGATATTTGTTGTGTAGTATCTAGACTTATCAGTTAGAAATATGTAGTGTCTATTCTATTAACAAGTGTAATATCTATGGTATCTGTTCTTTTCACAAGTGTAGTATCTGTGGTATCTATTCTTTTCACAAGTGTAGTATATGTGGTGTCTGTTCTTTTGTAACTTCTAGTTCTCAAACCTTTTGAGGAAGGGTTAGAGCTGACTATGACTTAAGGAAGTGAAAGAGCATCTCACTAATTAAATATTGATTTTGTATTTTTAGCTATAAGAGGAGCTAATTAGTGGTTCTTTGCATCATTGCTTGTCACCCCGCTTCTCGAACTTATTGGCCACTTTAATATTCCATATGCTCCTCTTTTCTCTCTTTTTTTTTTGGATGAAAATTTATTATTCAAATGATAAGAAGTGAAAAGTATAAATTCCTAACATGAACTTTTACAATTTTCAAATCCAAATGAGATGAATAACGAAAACTTGCTATAGCATCTCTCCAATAATTAAAAGAACTAACTGCAGCTCTCCCAACAAAATATCAAAAGGGATAGTAAGGTAGGTAGCCACCTGCTGACATAGTTTCAAATAAATGAGAGAAAAGAGGATAAAAATCGAATCTTGGAAGTGACCAAAGATTAGGCACCACCAAACCAAAAACCGAGCCCAACAAGGGACAAGAGCATAATGTAATTTCCATAAAATTGAGCTTAATTTTAAGCTAAACCAAACTCAACGTAGGAGACAAAACCAGAATATAATTTCAGAGCTCAGATAATTGTTAATAAATTAAACAATATTTCCAATGTATATTGGAATAAAGGGGCAACGGGAAGCAAAATCGAGCCACCAAATGGCTACTCAAATCATTAAACATTTCCAATATTTAAACTCAAATAAAATGAGCAGCAGGAAGCAAAGTCATTATACTAAAATAGGTCCTAAAAGCACCAAAGATGGTTTCTAATACATATTCGAATGGAAGCAAAAAGAAAATAAAATAAAAGAACCACTCCATTAGATAGCTATTGAAATCATCAGATAAAGCTTCCAACATATATATTCGGGTAAAGGCAGCAAAAAGAACAAAAATCGCAGTTCCAAACTAATATTCGAGACCTAGAGAAATGTCTCTAATATATATTCAAATGAGAGCAACAAGAGGAGCAAAAATTGCAGCTCCAAATTAAATTCCAAACCAAAAGAAAGGATCTTCAGTATATATTCAAATGAGATCAGAAAGAAACATAGAAACCGGCGCTCAAAACAAGTGTTTAAAACTCAAGATATAGTTTCCCATACATGCTTGATTAAAGGACAGTAAGAACAGCAGAAACTGAACACCAAAACAAATTTTCAAAACCAAAATGTAATCTCCCATATATGTTTGAATAAGGGGGTAGCAAGAAACATAGAAACCGACTCCCAAAACATGTGTTCAAAACTAGAAAATGCATTTCCAACATATATATTCACATATGGGCAGCAAGAAACACATAAAACCCGCCCCTCCAAAACTAACCAAAATTATAAAATAGATTTCCAACATCTTCATTCAAATAGAGGCAGTGAGAAGAGCAAAAAGATGAGCCCTAAGCAGGTATTCAAAGCTATAAAAAATGATCTCCAACATGTGTTTGAACAAGGGGCAGCAAGAAAAACAAAAACCGGCCCTAAATTAATTTCTCAAACCAAAAAATAATTTCCAATCGTATATTTGAATAAGGGGCAGCAAGAAGAGCAGAAACCAAGTACCAAAATAAGTATTCAAAACTAAAAGAAGGATCTCAACATATGTTCAAATAGGAGCAACAATAATGGGAGTGAGCAAACTAAAGTATAAACTTCTTCTCATAACAATGAATCTTTCTTTGCCAATCCTGAATTCATCTCCATGCTAATTATAGGTAAAATAAATGAATAATAATATTTCAAGAACAAACTAATCATCTCCAATAAACATTCCATATCAATGGGTCTAACTTTCTTGAAAATAAAACTATGCTTGATATTAAATAATCATTAACAATGTGAGCCAAAAGGGGAGACCCCATTTCCTAATAGATCAAAGTTAAGCATACGAGAATTTTTATAATACATGATAAATGAGACAAAATTAACGAGAGGGAGCTCTATAAATAAAAAGAATCATGTTGAGGCATATATCTCATCCTTCAATTAAGAATAAGTGAAGAGAAGGAAGGATTCTTACTTCAAGGGGACTGTAAAAGAAAATTCAGAAACAAGAAGGCTCAAATTGCAAAACTAAACAGCCTGAGATCCTTTCTCGAAGCAAAAATCACAACCCGTATTTCTCCCCCCATGGGGGTATTTATAGCTAATGAGAGGGCAAGAGGCTCAAGGCAAAGAAAACATCCAAACTCAAGAACGAAAGGGTTACCAAACTCATTGCACTAGAAAAATCGTTACAAGAAAATGTTTGATAGTTATGATCGGTAACTAAGGTCGGTCGTAACCGGAGAGTAAGGAGGTGGTCGGAGAAATAGAAGAAGGCTTCAATATTTGACCAAGAAGAGCAAAAGAAAAGTTAAGGCACAGTTTGGTCCCAAGAGGAGAAGGGGAAGCACACATGAGGGGGAATTAGATTAGGGATTTTAAAATTCCTTTTAAAAAATTATTATTTTGAAATAAAAGAAAAATATCAAATCTTTTGCAACTCATCCGTGTAAGGTGCCCTAACAAAATGAGTGTTTTCCCTAGCTAAAATCGATGTCCTAGACGCACCTACGCAGTCCGTTTCTTCATCCGAGGTCACCTGGACAAGTTCGTCTAATATCACACCAATTTAACTTTAACTTACGCGTGTTGTGGAAAAAGAATTTATTTGGGTCCAATTAGAGCCATTTAAAAAATAAAAATGTTGAACATTCCTTGCATAAGTGACAATCAAAGTCAAACACATTGCTCGTGGTGGCAAGTCAAATGTCGCACACGTCATGATGTCCACCAATGATATTCAAATTTCTATAGAAGTTCAAGTTGTGCTTCAATATGTTGGCTTTTCAATTGACTCAATCAAATGTTGAGGATCTGAAACCCTCCATATGAAACTTCAAAAAGAGAAGAAGTAGCTTGAATCTCTAAGTGGTGTAGATCTCGGTCTAGTCCTCTAGAAGAGTCAAAATAGAGAAATCCTAAGGCTAGATCCTAGGGTATCTAAGGAAGGGAAAAGAAGACCTCAAAATGAGGTCAACAGCCGTGAGATAGAAAGAAAGGTTATGGCGTGAGAGAGAAGGGAGGATTTCTTTTGGGTTGTAATAGGAGTGGAAAGGCGAGAGATTTCTTCTTCATTACAGTTCTAAAAGAGAATTGAGAGTGATTGTAAAGAGAGAAAGTGCTTAAAAGGAACTTCTAAAGATTTTCTTGGGAAGGAGTGCAAGAGAAACTATTCCGTAGTGGAGTTACCATAAGCTGTCGACCACCAAATTAGAAGTTATCGGCCATCAGAATGGATATCCTGACACTCGGTTTAATTTAATATTAGTAAAAATTAATAATTTAAAATTTGAAAATATAAAACCGAACTGATATCATATCTATATCAGTTTAAATAAATAAGTCTAATACCACAGGCAATGCATCCATCATGAAGAATGGATACACTACTCACTAGTAAGACTCGATTAAATAAACTAAAGAATTTATGACATCTGTTTAAGTCTGCGGAAAAACTATTTTTCTGTTGACCGACAAGTTCCCCTATTTAATATGAAAAACTAAATAAGGTTTAAATTAAGCTTGGTTTTTAAAGCTTTTTTATAAGGGCAAGCCCCTATAGTTAATTACATCTTAAATGACCAAAGTTAGTTAAGAAAACTCTCAATTTAGATCAAAGAATATTGTCTTAAAGAATTTCAAGGGGTAGGACTTTTCAAAAGATCGGACTAAATGAGTGCGAAAGGGGAAGTAGCAGACCTAAAGTCTAAGGTTTAAAGGTTTAACAAGTTCAATCATTATGATAGGGTTAAAGTTGATTAGAACGACACCAGTAAGGATCCCACGGTTCCCTCATTATGGTATCACTATTTTCTTTTGAATTACTTAACTTAAAGAAGTTGTTACACTTAGTTAAACTGGGGAGATTTTGTTAGCAATCATGTGTTACCTCCTCCGAGAGACTCCCGAAAACTCAAAAGAATGTTTTAAATTTAGTGACATTTCAAAGGGTTTATGGTTACTTTTGAAACAATTTATTTCAGGGGTTTTTTTTAAATCTTGATTAATTTTTTAAAATGGTTTTGATTTTTGCAAGTAAAATAAGGTGCACAACCACACAGTTACAATATTTTTCAGCAAAAGTAGATTGTAAAAAGTAAAATGATAGAAATGAAATAACATTGTTAATGCATACCTGTCATCTTCTTGACATTCCCGCTGAAAGATTAGCATTTGCAAAGTGTATATAATTTTATGGAAATTTAAATAAATCGCAAGAGTAGATGAAGGTGTTTCTAACAAAACCTCAAACTATGACTCAGTGAGTCTCACAAAGATCTTAGTGAATGATTTCATAGATAAAAAATATAATAAGTTTAATCGTCTTTCAAAATATCTTAGAGAATCCAAAGTGTTTGGGAAATGACCCTGTACAACTTTTAAAATCATTTGGAATGTTTCGAGTTCATTTTGAACTTATTATATTGTTCTTTTAATCATCCCAAGGTTAAATTAAAATTCTCTTATTACCTAGTGAACCTTAGTATTTTAATTATCCCAAGTGTGCGGTACTCATTTAATAAGCTGATATCTTACTTAAAAGTTATGTGGTTGGATGCCTTTAAGGCAAGTTAAGTCATCAGAACTAAAGTTGGGCCTGTAGTGTTTTGAGGTGTTGATTATCAATCATCTTATCTTTTTTAAGCCTCATTAAATAATCTTGGATTAAGCCTAGCTCACTACTAAGCCCTTAACAATTTTAGTGGGTAAATTTGCAATTATTAGAATTTAAATTTAAGTGGTACATATACTTATTAAAAGATCATATCATATGCAATTGTGGGCTTAAAAAAAAATTTATTATCATCTTCCTAACCTAAGCCCATTACTTTAGGATCACCCTAAATAAAATATCGTCCAAATCATGACAATTATCAAAATTACAACCCAACCCTTATCATGAAAAGGTTATGCACAGAAAACATATGCATATTTAGACATATATCTTATACTCATTTTTGGTGATATTATGCTTATTTTTCATGTTTTATTGCAGTTGTTGATTTTTAGGACTTGAAGCAAAAAGAAAGCAAAAAGGATGGAATTTGGAGTCAAAATGACATTTTTGAAGAAACACTCAGCACCGACGATGCCAGGATACACGCCGACGGGGCAGACCTACAAAATAGAGGCCAGAATATCCTCAGTGCTGACGGTGCCAGGAGCACCACCGAAGACACCATGTGGCAGAAAGCACTGAATTAATTCACAGGCCACTGGCGCCGACGATGCCAAAATAGGTGCCGACAACACCAACATTGGTGCAAGATTGATTTCTAGATGATTCAATAAATCTGGACACTTTCTGAAGAGTTTTTGGATACACCTATTGGAAAATCGACATTAGTCTCTATTTAGCATGAAAATTGATCAGAAAAATCTCTCTTCTACTCCCTCCAACCACTAAAAGTTTGTTAGTCATTTATTTCTTCAGAATTTTGACTTTTTGTGGTGAGTTTAAGTGTGAATTTTTTTCTAAGAGTTATTAGAGAGGGAGAGAAGTGAGAGATTTCTTCTACCTACATATTCTAAGAAAGAATCAAGGGTATTGTAAAGAGAGAAAGAGTCCAAGAGAGGCTACAAGGGATTTGCTTTGAGAAAGAGTTTCAGAAAAGTTTTGTTTGTTTATTATTGTTGTATGAACTTTCTTTTATATATGAAATTTTTGTTTTTATTTATCTTTCTCATGAAGTATGGGTAGTGTTCTTTATATTTCTCCCTACTCTGAGATGTGGTGAAATGAAGAGATAATTTGGATGTGCCAATTTTAAAATATAAAATAAATTGTGTTGGTTTGCAACTCTGTTCTTAATTTACTTTTCAATCTGACCAACTGAAATGTTAAAATATGTTGTGAAATGTATGATCTGGGAAATGGACTACGAGTTCTAAATAAGAGTGAGAATCGCATTTAATTCCATGGAGGAGTATTTTTTTTGTGAAATTAAGTGCAAATAAATAGGGAAATATACATTGTTGGGTGTAGATTTAAATGTTTTAGGGTGACACACTAAAATCCTCAGTTTGGTCTTAATGTTTAAGAACTAAAGTAAGTGTTAGCTATTAGGGGAAGGGAAGTGGGAGCTCCGGAGTGAGAGCCAGTATCTTCTCAGACAAACCACAAATTTAGGGACTAAACATGAGATTAGTCAATGATTCTCTATCACAATGAATGAGAGTAGAGAATTAAAATTGCTCCTATTTGGCACAACACAAATTTAAAATATTTATCTAATCTCATTTTACTAAAAACATGTTATAGTGGGAAATTTGCTTTTTCATATTAGATAACTTCATCACATAAACATAGTTTGGTAGTTACAGTTTAAACTTTGCATTTCAGTTTTGCTAGTAGTTAATAATTTAGTTTTGATAATACATCAAATATTCGAAATTAGTGAGAGTAGTTTTATTTTTATTTATGTGAATTTCTAAGTTAATTTATCATCTCAAATTTGAAACTTTCTCGTGGGATCGATATTTGGGGCTTAAATAGAATGTTTTGTTTTACATAGTAACGATATATATAATTGAGAATCCCTACATAAATTGCTTAATTTTTTTATTCATAAAATAATGGATCAATTTTTTGGCACCATTGTAAAGCGGCGTCAACTTTATATGTTCTGCACAACTATATCATCGGGATCAAGTTTTTGGCGCCGTTGCTGGGGAATGATAACGGTAAATTAATTATATTTGGTAAATTAGGAAATTTAGCGATAACTATAAAATATAAAAATTAAAAAAATAATAAAACCAAAATTCCAAAAAAATAATAAATAAATATATACTTAGGAAAATTTATAAGAAATTTTTCTTTGCTTGATTTATTTGTTTATGCGAAATATGATATCTAAAGGTTTAGTACCTAACGATTCAGACTTAGAACGTGCTAGTAAAAAAATTGAAAACAACAAAAATAAATAAAAAATTTGAATAAAATGGCGAATAACTTAAGTAATCAAATAAATGAAAATCGACGAAGGCCTTTAAAAGATTATGTTAATCATACAGCAGATGAACTTCACTTGACTATTGAAAATCCATGTTGCTGCTAATTCATTTGAGCTTAAACCTTCCATTCTCCAAATGGTACAAAATAATCAGTTTGGAGGAACACCAATGAAGATCCTAACATACATCTTGCTAGTTTTCTTAAAATATGTATTACTATTAAATATGATGGAGTGTCTAATGATGTTGTTAGGCTTAGACCTTTTCCTTTTTCATTAAGGATAAAGCTAAAGCTTTGTTAAATTCATTAGCACTTGAATCTATCAGAACTTGGAGTGAACCATCATAAAAATTTTTGGCTAAATATTTTCCATCCTCGAAAACTGCTAAGCATAGAAATGATATTAGATCTTATTATCTGTTTGAAGAGCAATCAATATATGAAGCCTGAGAAAGATTTAAAGATCTCCTTAAGAAATTTCCACTCCATGCTTTATGAGATTGGTTAATAATTCAATTTTTTTATAAAGGATTAGTAAAATCACTTAGATCTGTTATAGATGTTGCTGCAGGTAGATCATTAATGTCAAAACCTTTTGATAGAGCATACTCTTAAAAGAGAAAATGGCTACTAAAAATTTTTCAAAACCCTTTGAATGGATAAATCCTAAGAGAGTAGCTAGTATTCACGATTTTGATGAAATGTCTATTTTACCATTTTAAATTAATGCTATATCAAAAAAGATTTATCAAATTCAAGTGAACTATTCTTAAATATCACCAGTATTAGAGGAAAATTTACTAGGACAGATAATTGATACTCAATCATCTTATGAAACTTTGAATTTTCTAAGTAATTTAAATAATAATCCCTATTCTACCTATTTTAAACTTGAAAGGAAAAACCACCCTAATTTTAGTTGGAATAATTATAACAATTCGGCGAATACTTCAAGAAATTCAAATAACCAAGGAAATCCTAACTATCGACCTTATTATCCTGCTGAATTTAACTCTAACCCTAATCCACAAGTTAAGGAAAAGAAGTTGATGATGGAAAAAGTAATGTTGAACATGAAAAATAAAATATAACATCAAGGGACTGCTATTAGAAATATTGAAAATCAATTAGGTCATATTACTACTACATTTAATAACAGACCTTTAGGAATTCTTTCGAATACTATAGAAGTTAATCCAAAATATCAAAATAAGAAGCAAATTAAAGCTATTCAATTACGAAGTGGAAAAGAAGTAGAAACAAGAATCCAAAAAGAAACTGAAGTTAAGGAGGAGAAGGAAGAGATTGAAGGCGACCACAATGAAAATGAACCAATACAAGTTTCTTTAGAGAAATGACTACCTCAGTTTCCTTAATAATTGAAGCGGAAGAATAGAAATAAAGAATTTATATAACTTTTGGAAATCCTTAAATAGTTAACGATAAATATTCCTTTCATTGAGGCTTTGGAACAAATGCCAGGTTTTATGAAATTTATGAAGGATATACTATGCAAGGAAAAGAAGTATTTAGATCATGAGACTGTTGCACTCAGTGAAGAGTGTAGCACTATTATTCAGAAAATGCTTCCTGAAAAGTTAAAAGATCCTGGTAGTTTTACTTTACCTTGTGTTGTTGGTGAAAAGTTTTTTGGAAAAGCCTTATGTGATTTAGAAGCGAGTATCAATCTTATGCCTCTATTGATTTTTAAACGTTTAGATTTAGGAGTGATTTCCCCTACTAATATAACTCTTCAGTTAGCTGATCGATCAATAAATTATCCTAAAGGAGTTATAGAAGATGTACTATTAAAAATGGATAAATTTATTTTTGTTGTAGACTTTATTATATTAGATATGGAGGAAGATAAAGAGATTCATACTATTTTGGGGAGACCATTTCTTGCAAGAGAGAGAGCTGTGATAGATGTGCAAAAAGGAGAATTAATAATGAGAGTCAATGATCAAGAAGTAACAATAATATAAAAGCTATGAAATATCCTGCAATAGAATAAGATAATGAATGTTTTAGGATGAAAGTTACTGATTATCTGAGTAATGAGCAATATAAGGAAGTGTTTGAAGAAAAATTAAGGCAAGTAGAGTATTGTGAGAATGAGAATGAAATAAAATAAGAGAATTTAGATTATGTTCATAACAAATTTAAAACTTTAGACTTGTTAGAAAATGATAATAAAAATCTTATTTCTTCAAGTATTAAACCACCTGAACTTGAACTGAAAGTATTACCTGCTCATTTAATATCTGTGTTTTTAGGAGAGTCATCTACATTGCCTGTTATTGTATCTTCTAATTTAACTCAAATTCAAGAACATAAATTTATAGAATTGTTGAAAAGATATAAAAAGACTTTTGGATGGGCTTTAGCAGATATTAAAGGAATTAGTCCTTCAAATTGTATGCATAGAATTTTATTTGATGAACACTAAGAACCTAAAGCTGATCCTCGGAGGAGATTAAACTTAACAATGAAAGAAGTTGTTAAAAAAGAAATCTTAAAATGGTTAGATGTTGGAATTATATATCCTATTTCTGACAGTACTTGGGTAAGTCCAATTCATTGTGTTCCAAAGAAAGAAGGAGTTACAGTTGAAGTAAATGAGAAAAATGAATTAATTTCAATAAGATAAGTTACTGGTTGCCGAATTTGTATAGACTATAGAAAATTAAACATGGCCGCCAAGAAAGATCACTTTCTTTTACCCTTTCTAGACCAAATGTTGGATAGATTAGCTGGGAACAAATATTACTACTTTCTAGATGGATATACCGGGTATCACCAAATTCTAATTGCTCCTGATGATCAAGAGAAAACAACATTTACAAGCCCTTATCGAACATTTGCTTTTCGTAGAATTCCTTTTGGACTATGTAATGCACTTACGACATTTCAAAGATGTATGATGTCAATTTTTAGCAATTTAATTGAACATGAAATGGAAGTATTCATGGATGAATTTTTTGTATTCGGGACTTCATTTGAAATATGTTTAAATAATTTAGAAAAAGTTCTGGAATTATCTGAAAAAATCAACTTAGTACTAAATTGGGAAAAATGTCAATTTATGGTTGTAGGAGGAATTGTACTTGGGCATAAAATTTCTGAAAACAACATGGAAGTAGATCCTACAAAAATTCAAGTTATTGAGAAGTTATCATCTCCTACTATGGTTAGAGGGGTAAGAAGTTTCCCAGGACATGCTGGTTTCTACAGGTGTTATATAAAAAGTTTTTCAAAAATAACTAAGCCATTATGCCAACTTTTAGAAAAAGATACAAAATTTGATTTTAATAAGGAATGCATAAAAGCTTTTGAGCCGTTGAAAGATAAATTAATCACTGCATTTATAATAGTTCCACTTGATCGGGAGAACCCATTTGAATGTTTGATGCTAGTGATTATGCAATTGGAGCTGTTTTAGGAGAATGACACAACAAAGTTTTTAAAGTAATACGTTATGATAGTAGAACTCTAAATGATGCTAAAATTAATTACACTACTACTGAAAGAGAGTTATTAGCTATAATCTATGCTTTTGATAAGTTTAGACCTTACTTGATTGGAGCCAAATGTATTGTGCATATAGATCATTCTGCTATCAAATATTTTATGCAAAAAAAGGATGCTAAAGCAAGATTAATTAGATGGATACTTATACTGCAAGAGTTCGATTTTATGGTAGTTGATAGAAATGAAAATGATAATCAAATAGTTAATCATTTGTCTAGATAAGAGCAAGAAATATTAACTAATTTTGAATATGAAAATTTGGAAACATTCCCTAATGAACAATTATATATTATTGATGTAATGAATATACCGTGGTATACTGATATAGTAAATTATATTGTGAGTGATATTCTACCACCAGATGTTAAGAATCAAGAATCAAAAAATTTTATTCATGATTCAAAATTCTATTTTTGAGATCACCCATATTTATATAAATAATGTAAAAATCTAATTATTAGAAGGTGTGTGCCTTATAAAGAAACTCGACAAATAATTTAATGATTTCATGATTCTAAATTTGGAGGACAATTTGGAACAAATAAAACTGCACATAAAATTTTGTAAGCAGAATTTTATTGGCCTACTCTTTTTATTAATGTTAATTAATATATTAAAATATGCGATCAATGTCAGCGCGTCGGAAATATTTCTAGACGAAATGAAATGCCTCTAAATTACACATTGAAAGTTGAAATTTTTGATGTGTGGGGATTAGATTTTAGGGGACCATTAGTGCCTTCATTTGTAAATTTTTATATATTACTTGGTATTGATTATATATCAAAATGGATTGAAGCTATTGTTGTACCTAAATTGGATGCTTGAAGTACAAGATATGGAATGCCGAGAGTGATTATTACGGAGGGAGGATCCTATTTTAGGTATAAGAGAATTGAGAAATTAATTAAAAAATATGATATTATGCACCGATTCACTATTGCTTTTCATCCCCAAACGAGGGTCAAGCATAGATATAAAATCGTGAAATAAAATGAATTTTAGAAAATACTGTAAATCCTTATAAATTGGATAGGTCTACTAAATTAGATACTGCACTATGAGCATACAAAACTTCTTATAAGACTCCTATTGGAATGTTCCTATGAAGACTTATTTTTGGAAAAATATGTCACTTAGTAGTATAGTTGGAACATAAAACATTTTAGGCTTTCAAAGAATTTAATTTTAATCTCACTATCTTTCTATGTTGTTTAAAAAGTGTTTTATATCTTAGGAAATAATAATATTTTTTAATCCTACACAATTTTATTTATCATAAATTAAGACAAATATTGGTATTGGAAGAAAATTTAGAATTGAATTGAACCGAAAAAAGAAGCGACACAATATTGGCCTATGGTGCCCACGGTGCCCGTTTACCAAAGCCATAGCGTCGATAATGCCATCGGGATCGCTAACACTCTCTTGAGCAACTTAGTGCATTCAGAAAGAAAGTAACAGAATTTCATGAGATTACACTTCAAAATAACCGCTGAGAGGTGTTTTTAAAGGCCTGAAAACATCCTTAGACGACCAAAAACTTCCAAATTTTGAAATACATGGCTTCCAATTCTAGAAATACTTCAAGGTGTGGAGTTTTCAGAAGAAGAAATGTTATCAGTTTTGGCATGCAGAGATTATATGATAAAGTCATCACAAAGAAGAGACTTATCAAGGAGATAGGCTTTGTCAAACATGGATTGAGTAATTCAAGTTCACAGATTTAGAAAGTTATAGCACAGAGACGTTCAGAAGTTCTATGCTACAGTACCGTTGTAGTTTTTGTACTAGTGGTAAATGAATTCTATGCTAACTTACATGGAATTACCTAAGGAGTCGTCTTCGTTCGAGTTAAGGTTGTACCATTTACTCCACCTCCAATTAATGATTTGTATACTATAGAAAGCATGTCAATCTATTTTTATACACATTTTATCCCAATGAGAGATATCATGCAAAATGTATACCAATTTCTGATGGATGAAAATGATAATTTGGAAATAAGATATGAGGGATACATTAGTTTCTCTGCTTCACTGCTTAATCTAAAATTTAAACAATGGCATTTCTTCATGTCTACAAAACTACTCCCTACCGTAAAGATTAGTAGAGTTACAAAAGAAAGTGCAATTTTAAACTATTGCAGTCAAATGGGAAAGCCCATTGATGTGGGATCAATTATTTTCAAATCTATTAAGGGTATTGTTATGAATGGACTTATATATAGACTGGGGCATCCTTCTATAATTTTCTTACTTTATAGTCAATCTCAAGTGTCATATAAAGTTGGGATAAAGTATTATTACCCTGGGAGCCCATGATTCCTATTGATGAAAATTATATTGGGAATGAAAAAGCATTAGAGAATATTATCTTGGATTTGAGGCGATTTGAAGGAAAGAGAAGTTTGAATTTCATCTTCTCTCTGTAAGAGCTACACTTTGAACTCAAAATTTTTTATTTTCACTAAGGATTTATGTTGCATTGCCAAGATCCAAAATTTTGAAATTTTTTGGAAAGATTTTGAGAAAATCCTTTAGTGAAGAATTCTTTCTTAGTAGATTTAAGTTTAGAACGTTCCACGTTGCGCTTTTTGGAATTTTGGGAATTTATTCAGATTTTTAAAATCATTTAGATTACCATGGCATCGAGAATGAGCAAGGGAAAGACGAAAGTAGATTTTGATGATCAAAAGTTTATCAACTACAAGGCTAACAATTGTTTCAATAGTCTGCTTGCAACTAAGAACGTAATTCCGGATTGAGCATTTAAAAATTTAAGTGAAGAAGTTGAAAGTTTAATCGTTGCTCAGTAGTGGGAGAATTTTTATTACTTTACTTCTGAGTCTATTATTGGTATAGTGATGGACTTCCATGCCAACTTTAAGGAAAATCTTGAGGACTATGTTTTTGTTCGTGGAAAAATGGTGGAATTTACTCCAATAAGAATTAATGAATTTTATCAGTTAAAGAAATTAATGAATTTTATCAGCTAAAAATGAGGCCTTAGATGAAGTTATTTCTTTTCTTACTGATGGAAGAAGAACTTGGAAGGTGAAGAATAATGTTAAGGTAAACTTCCTTCTTTCTATGTTAAATGTAGTATCTAAGGCCTGATACTACTTTATATCTGCTAGAATGATAGCAACAAATCATCATAGAAAAGTTACAAAGGATAGAGACATCCTGAACTTCTGTATCCAACAGATGAGAAGGATATATGTAGGTTCTATTGTTTATAGAAACACTCATTCTATTGCTTTGGGTGAGATTACTGGTGGATTAACATACCATGCCCTAATCTTCACGCTATGTGAATAAGCAGGAGTTGATTTTGGAATGAATGAGGAGAGGATTGAACCTTTAAAACCTATTGGGTCTGCAAATATGAAAACTTATGAATCTTATGTTGGATGGAGATATGGAAGTAGGAGTAGGGATATTCCTTCTACTTCTAGTACCCCTACTCTCCAGGGACTTATGGAGCAACTGATGTTCCAAAATGGAGATATCTTGAGGATGGAAAAATAATGGAAAATATGGAGGCTAGAAATGCACATAATGATGATTTGACAAGGTAGAAGTTTGAGTATGATGTTGTTTATGATGACGCAATGGTTAGATACATGAGGGGTGACCACTCAGTTTAGTTTCCTAGTCACCCTGTCTTTACTCCATATCAGCAGCAAAACTTTGATGTAGAAGAAGAAGAAGATGATGACTGATGAAATTTTCTTTTTGATATTTTGTTTAGTTTATAGTTGGTTGCACTTTATTGTTGTTGTTGTTTGTTTTTAGAGTGTGATTCTTTGCTTTATTTTAGATGTTATGTTGTATTGTGAACAGTAGAATTGTAAAACTATTTTTACTTTGGAAATCATTTTAGTATTGTTGTTAGTTTTTAATACTTTGTTGAATGTATTTGTAGTAAATTCTTTCTCAGCAAATTTTTTTTATATGTATTATGTGTTATTTAATGTTTTAAGTCTTGTAGCTTTTCATATTAGCCTGCAATATTTTAGAGTTAAGTTTAATATCAGAACCTTCAAAAGGTAAGTCTTTTCTTTATATATTAAATATTTTTTTCACCCTATATGTTTTAAGTTTTTCATGCAAAATCTTTTAAAAATTTAAGTTTGGAGGGAAGAAAAATTCCTTTTTAAAGAAATAAACTTAATTTTATTTGTCCTCAATTAGCTATATTTTCAAAATTTTTAAATTTAACATGACCTTTGGTATTAGAGGGTATAACTTTAGATAAATATTTGTGTTTCCAAATATATAATAAAATTAAGTAAAAATTTTCAACAATAAAGGTTAATTTTAGAGATTAAGATATTTGGTATGAGAGAATAAGATTATGTTTTTCTAATGTAAGTACAAGAATCTATATTTTTGTAGTATTAAAAATCTTAGAGATTTGCGTAAGAAGAAAATAATAAAACTTTATAAAAAATCTTTAAAGCTAATACAAATTTATAAAGTGAAGGAATGTGAAAAGTTTTTAACTTTAAGAAGAGGATGGTGAAGTTCAAAATCATTGAATGTTATCCACATATAGTAATCCTCACTTAAAAAAAGAAATAAGATTGAAAATGATCCTGAAAGAAAAGAAAAGAAAAGAAAAGAAAAGAATAGAAAAGAAGGAAGAAGAAAAAGATGTGAGGAGATTTCTTCTATTTGGGACAATACAAATTTAAACCATTTATCTCTCCTTATTTTACCAAAAACTCATTGTAGTGGGAAAGTTGTTTTTTCATATTAAATAACTTCATCACATAAACATAGTTTGATAATTACTATTTAAACTTTGCAATTCAATTTTGCTAGTAGTTAATAATTTAGTTTTGATAATACATCAAATATTCAATAATAGTGGTAGTAATTTTTTTAATTACTATAATTTTCTAGTTAATTTATCATCTCAAATTTAACCTTTTATGGTGGGATCGATATTTGGGGCTTAAACAGAAAGTCCTGTATTATTTGGTAACGATACGTATACTTGCGTAGAATCCCTGTATAAATTGCTTAAATTTCTTATTCATAAAATAACACATCAAGTTTTTTGCACTGATGTAAAGCGAAAAGCGAAGTCAACTTTATATATTTTGCACAACTATATCATCGGAATCTAAAGGATGGCAAATTGGTTTTTACCTCTTAGCCCTTCAGATTTAAAACACCCATAAGATTTTTTTATAATCAATATTACCCATTTACATTTAGATTAATCCTAAAATTTAATTAAGGCAATAAAGTTCAAAGTGACCATTTTGCCTCTAGGGCTCTCCACTTCTTAACTTATCACATGGAAGTCAAGTGACCTTGAAATTTTCATGGATACTCAATCATGAGCTAATTAACTTGTCAGAGGAGAGAAAGCAGGTCTTTTATATTTCAATTTAACTTACATAACTATTTTAATTCAAAAGTAAGCTTTTTCAATGTCTGTTTACTTAATTAATCACAATAAGATTTTTGCATAAATGAATTAATAGAGGTTCACTTAGTTCAGAGAAACACTTAGACAAAATTCAATGATATTTTAAATTATATTTTAATTATTATAATTATTTTAATGGAAAATTTAGGAAAATACATTTTTAGTGTTTCAAAATTTATATTTAACATAGAAAAATTAGGAAAAATATTCTAATAAGTCCAAAGTGATCAGAAAAAAATTAGGCACACTTTGAATCACTTCAATATTTTTACAATTTTTTATTATTTTTAATTTAAAATATAGCTAAAAAATGAAGTATTTTCTCAAAAATAATTTTTATTTTTCATAAGTTCCCCTAATTACAAGGAACTCAAAAAATCACATTTCATAATTTTTCTAACCGTATTTAATTTAATATAATTATTTTTGGACAAAAATACAATTTTTCTTTAAAATTCAACTTTTGTAGTCAAACTAAATTAAATAAACTTCAAATTTTTACATTAAGTCAACATAATTTTTCTACACAATGTGGAATTGATTTTTTTAATTTTTAAGTAGTTTTTTAATTTAAATAAAATAATATAAGTTATTGTTATTAAGCTAACAATAGAAATGTACAAAATTATTCAAACCATTCTCATATTTTTTCTATGCTCCTCTGACCATAGGAAACTTACTAAAATTCATTTCATAATTTTTTAAGTGATAATTTAATTTAAATTATAATTTTAAGCCAAAATAGCCATCTAATCTTGAAAATTGGGGTTACATGCACAGAGATGCTCTCTGACCTTAAAAAAATCATCATCTCATATGTCATGAGGAATGAACCCCAGAGCTTCAAGCTATGTTGCACAATATTTAATCAAAATAAATTAAAACACCTTAGAGATTATTTAATTAATTAAAAATTTAATGACTAATCAAATAATTTTTATTTTTGGTCCACATTATTCTCCTCTATTCAATGAACAAGATGGTATTTTTTTTATTTTTGTGATTTTTCTATACAGGATTAAGAATTTATAAAATTCTGACATTTAATTGATTCATAAAATCTTTAATGTTCTACATAACTCAGTGAGTGCCACAACATCATGTGATGGCTCCGAAAGGCCACGCGGCGCTACTTAACTCAGCAGCCACACATCCCACCATAACAATCCATCCATCTGTATGGTACAATCCAGAGTGTCCATTTGATAGATGTGTGATCAGACAACACCTGGTCATCTTCCCACACTGAACTAACACGTATGGTGTCCACACTAAACCCTTAAGATTTTGAGCTAGACTCAACCAAATTGCTTCAGGTTTCTTTGTGCTCCCATATCTACTCAAGACAAACCTATTTATATGGTTGATCAAGCATGAAATACAGTATATAAACATGGAGAATCAAATTACGCTCAGATTGAGGGGAGAGTTCAATACCTTTGTTTGAGAGGTGTAGCCTCAATCAAAAGGTTGAAGAAGCTTCAGAGGATTCCAACGAGACTTTAAATGATTTGTTGGGCTATGGTGAATTGTCTAGGTATGAATTCAACCAGACCAATTTTCAGGTGCTGGTCTTGAGCTAGGTTACAGAAGCTATGTGATAAGGCATTTATGAGGGATGAACTTTTCTCACTCTTGGGATGGTGTGGGTGAAATTAAGTAGACTTTGGTGGACTATGGAAGAGTGAAGAATTATGTCCTGGTTCCGAAAAGGAATTAGCTCGAGAAATTAGGATAGGGCTGTGGGTTTGGGTGGCTGGAAATAATCGACCTACACTCAGGAAGGTTTGGAGGAGCTCTGGTGAGATTTTTACAGAGTTTCCCCTAGGTTTCAAGAACTCTCCACTTTGTTCATGTGGAGCTCAATTTATAGCCATGGTTGTCTAATGGAGCTCAGAGGTGGCTAGTAGGTGAAATGGGGAGCTAAGGTGGACAGCTAAGTGGTGCAGGTGACCAATGAGGATGACCCACATTAGATGGGATCAATTGGATTCAATTTAACGCATGGTAGCTCTTGATTTTGGCTCCCCTAATGACTAGGCCAGCGGCGCAGAGGAAGTGCTCAGGTGGTCAGGTGAGCCAGTGAGCAGTCTATCAAGGAAATTAATTAAGTTAGTGATGGGTTTTGGCAAATATTTCATTGGCTTAAGCATTTTAGGCATGAAATTTATTAGTTTGGGAGCCCATTGGTCCATGGCTCAACTAGGTTGGGCTAGGTGGTTCTAGGCTGGTCCCTAGGGTCCACTTGGTGACTGTAGTGGTCTAGGGTTGACCAATTTGGCTAGGTTGGGCTTGAGCTTTGATTCGGTCCAATTGATTAAGAAACTTGGTGCAGATCATTGTCATGAAGTGTTTTTAATATCAGTTGAGTGGAAATTTTGGTGTTAGGACTCAAAATTGAGGCAATTTGATAGGTTTGGGTGTTCAATTTGGTGATGTTTTGGGTTTGGGTCAAATTGGGGATTTTGGGATTGAGATTGAAATTGGGCTTTAAATTGTGTTTATGTGGGCTTGGATTTGGTTTCAATCAATCTTAGGCATGATGTATTTGTGTCTAGAATTAAAATTGGGGAAGATTGGGATCAAATTGGTGGACATTGGGGGTGATATAGGGTAAGTGGGCCTTTAAGAGAAATTTGGGGCTTTTTTTCAAAATAGGTTAAATTGCTCAAATTGGGCTTAAAAGAGTGGTCCAGGGTTATTTTGGTAATTTTTAAAGTTTTTAGGTGGCTTGGGAAATTTTATTAGTTTCAAATGGTTTGAAATATTTTTTGAACAAAGTTGGGAATTTTGGGTAATTTTGGTCAAAATTGTAGTTTCAAGGGTAGTGTTGTAAATTGGGTAGATTTTGGGGGTGCATGACTAAATTGGGTATTTTAGTATGATTGGGGTTATCAATCACACAACCACCCTACTTGAGCCATGGACAAATAGACTTCTCTACTTTGGGTCCACCATGTGCTGGTCTCAGCTAAACCCTAGCCTAAGGCTAGTGGCTTAGGGGACCATCTACATGGGTTTCCCAAAAAGCTAAGGGACCAACTAAGCATATTTGACTAAAGCATAAAGTTGTGAGTGTAAGTGAGGGATATCAAGTGTGTGTGCGTGCAAGACTGACCAAGACCACACCACTCAGAGTCCTTCCTAAGGCCAAACAATTCTTTGTGGACTCTTGTTGAGCTCCTCCATACACGCCCCACCTACTAAATGCTAGAGGATAAGACCAATATGTGAAACTTCAAACTGAGCAATGAAGAGTTTAGAGTTTCTAGTGGTAAAGGTTCTTTTACTAGTCCTCTGTGAATGGTCAACATATGTGAAACTTCAAACTGAGCAATGAAGGTTTCTTTAATAGACCCTAGGCTACTAATGAGGAAAGACTAGACCTCAACCAAAAGTGAGGTAAACAATTTTCAACTATCAAAAATTACAAAAAGAATCGAACTTTCATTCCTATTTTAGTATCTAGAGTTTAAGTAAGAATATTTTGCTAAGTATAATTTTTTTTTATCTAATTTCTTTTATTTTATAAAGTGCATATTGCATTTTCCTTATGGGTTCGATATTCGGGGCTTAATCGAAAAGTCTTTTTTACTTGATAACGATACGTATACTATAAAAAAATTATAATTATATTCTTATTTGTTTTGAAGTCAAGATCTTACCTAGCTTTTGCTTGAAAGCAAGCTTTTGGCACCGTTGCAAAGTAAGAATTATGATTAAGCATATAATCGCATACATCACATTAATATATATAAAGAGAATCGGGATCACGTCTTCAGACCAATTAGCCTTATAAATGTGATCACTAAGATTATCAGCAAAGTGATTGTGTTCAGACTTCAACCTCATTTGAATCACCTGATCAACCCATACCAAACAGCCTTCATCAAAGGTAGAAGCATTGTAGATAATATCTTGCTAGCGCAGGAAATGTTCCTTGACCTAGACAGAAGCTGCAGTGGGGGTAATGTCATCTTCAAGCTAGAAATAAAAAAAAAGCCTATGACACTATCTTATCGGGCTTCATTGAAGTGGTTATGTTGGTAAGAAGTTTCACCATTAATTTAACCAACTTAATTTTGCGATGGCTTAATAATAACTCTCACTCATTTTTACTTAATGTGAAGACATATGGATACTTTCATTCTACCAGAGGCATTAAATAAGGTGACTCTCTTTCCCCCACTATTTTTATTTTGGTTTTAGACTTTTTATTCAGATTGATTAAATAGGTTCGTCGTTAAACCGATTCTTCAATTTCCGGCGACATTGGACCATCAGAATGAACCGATGAAATCAACCATCGATCAAATCTTATAGCCCATCAAAAAAGTATTTTACGACGAACCTAAGATTTGTTTTGTTGTAAAACTGTCAGAAATGATTTGATATCTATAGTGTCGCTACGCTGTCGAATAATTGTTCAAGTTTTCCAACTCACGTAAAGTCTTTGGTCGCCAGTTAAGGGCCAAAATTAAATTAATGTGCATTTAACTGATAGAATGACATTTAAGCTCTTTTCAAATATAAATTATATTACTACTTTTTACAAAATTTTAAACTCATTGATAAAACAAATGTTTTAACATTAAAAAAATTTAATAAAATAGAAGATAATTTAACTATCTTTATTTTTTAAAAAATCTGATTCATTTTAAGTAAAAATTTTTATAAATAATTATTATAAGCATATTTATATTTAAACAAATATCTTCATTTGATTAATTATTTATAAGCTTTTACATACAAATTACATATCTTTGTCTCAGAATTGTAAATTTTGAGGAGAATTATTCAACTAAAAGTCATTTCTTTGATAAAAAAATAAAAAAAAATAACTGCAAATAATAAATTCATTTGAAATAAAAAATAAATTAATCATCATTCAACTAAAAATCATTTCTTCGATAAAAACTAAAAAAAAATAAGTACAAATAATAAATTTGATTGTAACAAATTAATAAACTAATCATCAATTGTTGAAGTGTCAACAGCCTCTAGCCACTGAATCATTCCCAAATAGAAGAAATTTCAAAACCGAAAACGGTCCTTTGCAGAAGACGACCTCAGATGGAAACACCGCTGATCTACAGAGAGGACAATTGAATCGGCCTAGGTCCAACCACCGGTCCATGCAATCCATGTGGAATTCATGGCAACAATTGNGAAATTTCAAAACCGAAAACGGTCCTTTGCAGAAGACGACCTGAGATGGAAACACAGCTGATCTACAGAGAGGACAATTGACTCGGCCTAGGTCCAACCACCGGTCCATGCAATCCATGTGGAATTCATGGCAACAATTACCAAGCTCACGAACATGGTCCANCCAGGAAGGTTTGGAGGAGCTCTGGTGAGATTTTTGCAGAGTTTCCCCTAGGTTTCAAGAACTCTCCACTTTTTCCACGAGGAGCTCAATTTATAGCCATGGTTGTCTGATGGAGCTCAGAGGTGGCTGGTAGGTTCAATGGGGAGCTGAGGTGGAGGGCTAAGTGGCGCAGGTGACCAATGGGGATAAGCCACATTGGATGGGATCANTCAGGAAGGTTTGGAGGAGCTCTGGTGCGATTTTTGCAGAGTTTCCCCTAGGTTTCAAGAACTCTCCACTTTATCCACGAGGAGCTCAATTTATAGCCATGGTTGTCTGATGGAGCTCAGAGGTGGCTGGTAGGTGCAATGGGGAGCTGAGGTGGAGGGCTAAGTGGCGCAGGTGACCAATGGGGATAAGCCACATTGGATGGGATCAATTGGATTCAATTTAATGCATGCTAGCTCTCAATTTTGGCTCCTCTGGTGACCAGGTGAGCCAGTGAGCAGTCCATCAACAAAATTAATTAGGTTAGTGATGGGTTTTGGCAAATATTTCCTTGACTTAGGCAATTTAGGCATGAAATTCATTAGTTTGGGGGCCCATTGGTCCATGGCTCAACTAGGTTGGGCTAGGTGGTTCTAGGCTTGTCCCTAGGGTCCACTTGGTGGCGGTAGTCTTGGGTTGACCAATTTGGCTAGGTTGGGCTTGAGCTTTGATTGGGTCCAATTGATTAAGAAACTTGGTGCAGATCATTGTCATGAAGTGTTTTTAATATAAGTTGAGTGGAAATTTTGGTGTTAGGACTCAAAATTAAGGTAATTGGATAAGTTTGGGTGTTCAATTTGGTGATGTTTTGGCTTTGGGTAACATTGGCNAATCATTGTCATGAAGTGTTTTTAATATAAGTTGAGTGGAAATTTTGGTGTTAGAACTCAAAATTAAGGTAATTGGATAAGTTTGGGTGTTCAATTTGGTGATGTTTTGGCTTTGGGTAACATTGGCGATTTTTGGATTGAAACTGAAATTGGGCTTGAAATTGGGTTTATGTGGGCTTGGATTTGGTTTCAATCAATTTTAGTCATAATGAATTTGAGTTTAGAATTGAAATTGGGGAAGATTATAATCAAATTGGAGGACATTAGGGGTGATATAGAGTAAGTGGGCCTTTAAGAGAAATTAGGGGATTTTGGTCAAAATCGGTCAAATTGCTCAAATTGGGCTTAAAAGAGTGGTCCAAATTGGTTTTGGGGACATTAGAAATGATTTGGAAGGTTTTGGGATAGTATGGGTCACTAGGGTTATTTTGGTAATTTTAAATTTTTGGGTGGTTTGGGCAATTTGGGTAGTTTCAAATGGTTTGAAATATTTTTTGAACAAAGTTGGGAATTTTGGGTAATTTTGGGAATTTTGGTCAAAATTGGGGTTTCAAGGGTTGTGTGGTAAGTTGGGTAGATTTTGGGGATGAAAGGCTAAATTGGGTATTTTAATAGGATTGGGGTTATCAATCACACAACCACCCTACTCAAGCCATGGACAAATAGATTTCTCTACCTTGGGTCCACCATGTACTGGTCTAAGCTAAACCCTAGCCTAGGGCAAGTGGCTTAGGGGACCATCTACATGGGTTTCCCAAAATGCTAAGGGACCATCTAAGCATATTTGAGTAAAGCCTAAAGTTGTGAGTGTAACTGAGGGATGTCAAGTGTGTGTGCGTGCAAGACTGACCAAGACCACACCACTCAGAGTCCTTCCTAAGGCCAAACACTCCTTNATAAGGGACCATCTAAGCATATTTGAGTAAAGCCTAAAGTTGTGAGTGTAACTGAGGGATATCAAGTGTGTGTGCGTGCAAGACTGACCAAGACCACACCACTCAGAGCCCTTCCTAAGGCCAAACACTCCTTTGTGGACTCCCTTTGAGCTCATCCATACAGGCCCCACTTACTAAATGTTAGAAGATAAGACCAATTTGTGAAACTTCAAACTGAGCAAAGAAGAGTTTAGAGTTTCTAGTTGTAAAAGTTTCTTTACTAGTCCTCTATGAATGGTCAACAAGAAAGTCTTATGGCTAGATCCTATGCTACTAAGGAGGAAAGACTAGACCTCAACCAAAAGTGAGGTCAACAATTTTCAACTATAAAAAAATTACAAAAAGAATCGAACTTTTATTCTTATTTGAGTATCTAGAGTTGAAGTAAGAATATTTTGCTAAATAGATTTTTGTTATCTAATTTCTTCTATTTTATAAAGTGCATATTGCATTTTCCCTATGGGTTTGAAATTCGTGGCTTAATCGAAAAGTCTTTTTTTAATTCATAACGATACGTATACCATAAAAAATTATAACTGTATTCTTATCTGCTTTGAAGTCAAAATCTTACCTAGCTTTTGCTTGAGAGCAAGTTTTTGGCANTATTCGTGGCTTAATCGAAAAGTCTTTTTTTAATTCATAACGATACGTATACTATAAAAATTTATAACTGTATTCTTATCTGCTTTGAAGTCAAAATCTTACCTAGCTTTTGCTTGAGAGCAAGTTTTTGGCACCGTTGCAAAATAAGAATTATAATTAAGCATATAATGGCATATATCACATTAATATATATAAAGAGAATCAGGATCACCTCTTCAGACCAATTAGGCTTATAAATGTGATCACTAAGATTATCAACAAAGTGATTGTGTTTAGACTTCAACCTTATTTGAATCAGCTGATCAACCCATACCAAAAAGCCATCATCAAAGGTAGAAGCATTGTAGATAATCTCTTGTTAGCACAAGAAGTGTTCCTTGACCTTGACAGAAGTTGCAGTGGGGGTAATGTCATCTTCAAGCTAGAAATCAAAAAAGACTATGACACTATCTTATCGGGCTTCATTGAAGTGGTTCTGTTGGTAAGAGGTTTCACCATTAATTTAACCAACTTAATTATGCGATGATTCAACAATAACTCTCACCCATTGTTACTTAATGTGAAGACATATGGATACTTTCATACCTCCAGAGGCATTAAACAAGGTGACTCTCTTTCCCCCACTATTTTTATTTTGGTTTTAGACTTTTTATCCAGATTGATTAAACTTAGGATCGTCGTTAAACCGAGTCTTCAATTTCCGACGATATTGGACCATCAGAATGAACTGATGAAATTAACCATCGATCAAATTTTACAGCCCATCAAAAAAGTATTTTACGTAAAACCTAAGATTTGTTTNCAGACTTCAACCTTATTTGAATCAGCTGATCAACCCATACCAAACAGCCATCATCAAAGGTAGAAGCATTGTAGATAATCTCTTGTTAGCACAAGAAATGTTCCTTGACCTTGACAGATGTTGCAGTGGGGGTAATGTCATCTTCAAGCTAGAAATCAAAAAAAACTATGACACTATCTTATCGGGCTTCATTGAAGTGGTTCTGTTGGTAAGAGGTTTCACCATTAATTTAACCAACTTAATTATGCGATGATTCAACAATAACTCTCACCCATTGTTACTTAATGTGAAGACATATGGATACTTTCATACCTCCAGAGGCATTAAACAAGGTGACTCTCTTTCCTCCACTATTTTTATTTTGGTTTTAGACTTTTTATCCAGATTGATTAAACTTAGGTTCGTCGTTAAACCGAGTCTTCAATTTCCGACGATATTGGACCATCAGAATGAACCGATGAAATTAACCATCGATCAAATTTTACAGCCCATCAAAAAAGTATTTTACGTAAAACCTAAGATTTGTTTAGTTGTAAAACCGTCAGAAATGATTTAATATCTATTGTGTCACTACATCGTCGAATAATTGCTCAAATTTTCGAACTCACGGGAAGTCTTTGGTCGCCAGTTAAAGGCCAAAATTAAATTAATGTGCATTTAACTGATAGAAAAACNTAGAAATGATTTAATATCTATTGTGTCACTACACCGTCGAATAATTGCTCAAATTTTCGGACTCACGGGAAGTCTTTGGTCGCCAGTTAAAGGCCAAAATTAAATTAATGTGCATTTAACTGATAGAAAAACATTTAAGCTTTTTTCAAATATAAATTATATTACTAGTTTTTACAAAATTTTAAACTCATGGATAAAACAAATGTTTTAACATAAAACAAAATTTAATAAAATAGAAGATAATTTAACTATCTTTATTTTTTTTAAAATCTGAATTATTTTAAGCAAAAATCTTTATAAATAATTATTTTAAGCATATTTATATTTAAACAAATATCTTCATTTGATTAATTATTTATAACTTTTACATACAAATTACATATCGTTGTCTAAGAATTGTAAATTTTGACGAGAATTATTCAACTAAAAGTCATTTATTTGATAAAAAAAAAAATAAAAAAAATAACTACAAATAATAAATTCATTTGAAATAAAAAATAAATTAATTATTATTCAACTAAAAATCATTTCTTCGATAAAAAATAAAAAAATAAGTACAAATAATAAATTTAATTGTAACAAATTAATCAACTAATCATCAATTGTTGAAGTGTCAACAGCCTCTAGCCACTGAATCATTCCCAAATAGAAGAAATTTCAAAACCGAAAACGGTCCTTTGCAGAAGACGACCTGAGATGGAAACACCGCTGATCTACAGAGAGGACAATTGAATCGGCCTAGGTCCAACCACCGGTCCATGCAATCCATGTGGAATTCATGGCAACAATTGCCAAGCTCACGAACATGGTCCATNGGCTCTATGGACATAAGGCAGATGGCACAATCCGGCGCCGCCTCAGCCATGGGAGATTTTCTTTTTCTCTCGAGAAAGCTCTTGTAATCGATAACAGGCAATTTATTCTTCAAGGTCTGGACAGTAGATGTCGTTGTGGGCATGGAAATGCCAACAGACATGCATAAGAACTCCTCGTCGTCCCATGGTGTCGGCTCTGTTTCAAAGGATGGGTTGAGGCCGATGCGATAAAGGAGGAAGGATGTNATGGTGTTGGCTCTGTTTCAAAGGATGGGTTGAGGCCGATGCGATAAAGGAGGAAGGATGCGGTGTACTGGATGAGGTCGAGGAGGTATAGGAAGGTGATGACTGATCTTGGCATCATTCTTGGATGAAGAAGNCGTGTACTGGATGAGGTCGAGGAGGTATAGGAAGATGATGACTGATCTTGGCATCATTCTAGGATGAAGAAGAAAGCTTGTTTCTCCAGATATTAATGGCTATCAAACCTTTTATAGGAGACCGAAGGAAAAGAAGACAGGAGAGACGGCTTCATGTTTGGTCAATATTCACCCACTTCTGACTTTCTCTGCAGCTGTTGCGAATGGAAGGAGCAATTCGTTTAATTATAGAGAACGTTTTTAAATAGAAGATATTTTTGTTAATGACAAATAGGAGATTGTTTATATTAAAGTTTCCTAAAATCTCATCGAGCATTTTCTTATTTGAACGCGTGCTATACTACTGCACATTANTGCATAGCAACCTGCCACTTTGGATTACAAGCGGCTTCTACAAAGGTGTTTGGCTCCTTTTCAATTGAAAGGGCGGTGGTAAAAGCACCATGTTTAGGTGATAATCTAGCATATGACAAGACGTTGGTTAATGGGTAGAAGGTACCTGTGGTTTTGGCCAACACGGAGTTCGATGTTGGGGGGTGTCTCGAGGGAAGAGAAATACCAACATGATACGCACACAAATAACTAGACATTTTTGTTGTTCTTATTGATCGTGGTGATGGTATTTGTTGGTTTAGAGTTGCAAGTTGTTCTAAGGATAAATTTGAAGGTGGGGTGGTCTCTTCAGAGGGGATTTCATTGTCTTGAGAAGATGAAATATTTTCTTGAGGTAATTCATCGAATGAAGGCATGTCGGTGTGGGTAGTGAAGTGTGGAATTGAGCCTTTATCTGTAGCGAAAGAAGGGGAAGGGAAAGTGTTTTCATGGAAACAAACATCTCGTGATACAAAAATCTTCCCAGTTGAAAGGTCATAGACTCTATAACCCTTTTGTGCATATGGATATCCTAAGAAAAGACATCGAATGTCTCTGGGATCAAACTTGTTCGGTCGTTGATGATGTGTTGAGGCAAAACAAAGACACCAAACACACGCAAATGATCATATGCTGGTTTTATTTGGAAGAGCATTTCAAAAGGAGTCTTTCCATGGAGAAGGGGTGTTGGTGTTCGGTTAATTAGGTAGGTGGCAGTTAGGATTGCATTTCCCCAAAATATTTTGGGTAAACTAGCTTGAAACAATAAGGCTCGGGCTATATTGAGTAAGTGACGATGTTTTCTTTCGGCTACACCATTTTGTTGCGGAGTGGAGACACAATTTGATTGGTGAATGATGCCTTTATCGAGATAAAAATTCCTCAATATGAATTTGGGACCATTATCACTTCGAATGATTTTGACTTTTAGATTGAATTGTGTTTCAACGAGGTTTATGAACTTGATGATGTATGAATGTGTATCTGATTTATGGTTCATCAAATAAGTCCATGTGCATCGAGTATAATCATCAACAATTGTGAAAAGATACCGCGCTCCAGTGATTGAAGGAACTTTGTATCCTTCCCAAATGTCAACATGAATTAATTCAAAAGGTGTTTTTGAGCTAATGGAACTTGTTTGAAAAGGTAAACGAGTTTGCTTAGCCAATGAGCAAATTAAACAATAAAAAACATTACAAATATTTTTGTTTATAATTGGAAAAGGAAACAGGCTGGAAATTTTATTTGATGGGTGGCCTAGACGTTTATGCCAGAGATTTGGAGATGGTGAAGTAGCAACATTGCACTTGCTCTTTTGTGGAGTATCAAGGTAGTAAAGTCCTCCTCTTTTAGTTCCCGTCCCAATCATCTTCTCCGATTGTTGGTCCTGTAGAACAAAAGTGTGGTTATTAAAAATGGTAAGGCATTATGAATCAAGCACAAATTTGCTAATGGAAATCAGATTTAATTTGAAGGAGGGGACACATAAAATATTTTGTAGAAAAAAGTTAGCAAAATGGATGTTGCCTATGTGTGTGACAGTTGCAGTAGCTCCGTTAGGCAAGTGAACTTTTCGATTGATGACACTGGATTTTGTAGTAAGTATGTTAGCTGAATATACCATGTGATCTGTGGCTCCTGTGTCAAGAATCCAGCTTATTTATTTATCAAAAACAGAGGCACAAAATATTTTACCTGAGATATCACTCATTGCTGATGTACTGCCAACATGATTAGCCATCGAATTAGATTTGTTCTCTGCAAGTAGTGATATGAGGCTTTGATATTGTTCAGCTTTAAGGGTGAATGGTGCAGGACTCGTTGATGTATTGGTATCCACATGGTTGGCTTTGGGAGCAAAATTTTTCCGTTCAGGTTTATTTCCCCTTGGATTGGTCATTTGCAACTTCCTACAATCATTGATGGTGTGTCTCTGCCATCCACAATAATCGCATTTGAGATGTGTTCGACATGTGTCTGGGGTATGCCCAATTTTGTCACATTTTCCACACTTTAAATGAGGATATTTAGGCGTGAAAACCTTCTCTGGTTTTCGTGCATTATTCTTCACGGCAAAAGCTGAAGCTTCCGGCTGCGGCACATTTACATGGTTCATGCCGCGCTGCTTTTCCTCTTGGAGTGCGAGAGAATATGCCTTACTGACATTGGGAAGGGGATCGATGAGCAAAATTTGTCCTCTTATACTAGTGTATGTTTCATTAAGCCCCATGAGAAATTTCATGGTTTTCTGGTTTTGCTGAAACTGCATCACTTCCTTCATGGCACCACACGTGCATTTAGGAATGTTATGGAGGGTGTCACGTTCATCCCATAGGCCCTTCATGGCACCACACGTGCATTTAGGAATGTTATGGAGGGCGTCACGTTCATCCCATAGGCCTTTGAGCTTGGTGTAATAAGCTCTAACTGTCATATCGCCTTGCTTGCAATCGTGGATGGCTTCTTCGACATGAAAAATATGAACGTTGTTGGTACGAGAAAAACGTTCTTTCAGGTCGAGTCAGATTTCATGGGCACTCTCGTTATATATTATACTTGCTCCAATGTCTTCTGCAATTGAATTAAACAACCATGCCTTGACAAGGTTGTTGCAGCTCCTCCATTGTTGAAGTTCGCGGTGGACGTCTCTGGTGGTTCTTGGACGGTGTCATTGACAAAACCTTCTTTGTTTTTGATGTTGAGAGCCATCAACATGGCACGACTCCAAGAATTGTAGTTTTCTCCATTCAGCGGCTGCGTAACAAGCACGAGACCGGATTGATCTGAGTAGTGGAGAAAAAAGGGGTCGTTCGGATTATCGAATTTGCTAGATTCAGGTTTTGCTGAATTTTGAGTTTTGTCTGCCATGTGTTTTGACTTAGAAAGAAGATAGATGGGTTTTTTTGCGTGGAAGAGGAGATGGTAAGACTCAGAATCATGTTTGCTTTGATACCATGTTAAAACTCAGAATAATGTGGTGGAATACACACCTTTTCATTGATATGAATGAGGTTATAAATAACCCTTACAATAGTCTTGTAATAGGAAAAATAATAAAAGGTAAATGATATGAAAGGAAAGGTATAACATTTAGTATCTCCAATAGTTAATTCGCATTAATTGTTAGGAGATATAGGAAATAGCGTAAAATAGGAAAAAAAATATCTCATTAATTATAAGGAAATAATTTATTTACAAGAATAAATTATTTCCTAACATAACTCTAATTCTAAGGAAATAATTTATTTATAAGAATAAGTTATTTCCTATCATAACTCCTAACAGAAGCCAAATCATATATTACAAAAGCAAAGAAAAAAAAAATCAACTCTTATCTCATCTGCCATTGAACAGACTAGTGTGAAAACAACTTTAAATATAATGTCAGTAGGATTAATTTTGTGTTGGAAGGTCATCATAAGGACAAAAGCTATTCTCGTCAACCTGATGCCAAAATTAATCACTAGCATAATGTTTATTACTAATAAATTTAATTAAACAGCTTATGTTTTTTTTAATTTACTTTAATTTTTAAATTCAAAGATATATGGTAATAAAGAGATATTCTTACACCCAATGAAGCATTGTTATTCAGTTCGTTGCTACTATAATCTGGATTCAACAAAGAAGTCGTGTAATTTAATTAACTCAACATAAAACGGAAAAAACCAAATCATATGATGAGCTGCTTCATATAATATTTAATTCAAATTATCAAGGTTAGTTAACATATAAATTTGATATTCGACGATTATCTTTATCACCTGAATTCAACTAAACTCTTATGCCTGTATCTACAGAGCACAAAGTCACCCAAGTTTATTTTAATTACTAAGAAGACTCACACAATTGATCAGGGGCATTATTAAGTATAGATATTTAAATTTACTTATAATATTGGCATGTTGCTTTTATAAAGTGCAAAACTTCGACCATGGTGTATAAATAAAAGGTCAAGGGATATGTCTAAGCTTAACCAAAATCCCACTTATGCCATGTTCAAGACATTTGAATTAGTTAAGAAAATTAAAAGTTTAAAGTCATATTCCATAAACGCAATAAACTAGCTGAGGTGGGCCATTTTGGAACTATTCATTTGATTATACTCGCTCAAAGAGTAAATTAAGAATTTTTCTAAGACTGCTCGATTTAAGTTTTTTTCTATAGCTATTAACTGAAATCTAAAAAAAGTAACAGTTCATTCTTTAAAGTCACTAGTATAAATAGGGATAATAATATAGTTATAGAAAACTTCACGTAAACTCAACCATCACTTCAAATAGTTTTTTTCCCCATGTAATTGAATAGTTATAAGACAATATTATTTATTTTATAACAAGTACATTCTAAGCCTTATTATCTAATTTTTATTATCTTTTTTAATGCATAATTTATTGTAGAAAAGTGTCCAAGTAAATAGCATAAGGTTAAAGGGTGAACTAATAAAACATTAAGCTATTGCAAATGTTGAAATGTTTTCAATTGTATAGTTTAAATCCTCTAGTTTCTCCAAAAAATGTTTTCTTTTCTCTTTCATTTTATCATATTTCATAGTCACTCGTATATGTAAGAATTATTCTTATAAATAAGTTTACATTGAATTTCCTCTGACATCTGCTGAACTAGGATAGAAGCTAGGGAATAGGGGCAAAATGTAAAGCTACAAGATAAGGAAGACTCAACACGATGTATAAAATAGATCTTATCACCTATACACAACTCATTAAAAGAAGAGGAATACTTACTAGAAAGATCCCAAGATTTATGGAGCATGTTCCAAAAAATGACAATCCTTATGTTTTGTTATTCATTAGTAACCATCATATCTATAAGCATTAACATTCACTAAATTTATTGGCTAGACTAACTTTTTCGAGATATTTTCATTGGCTTATTGAAAGTCATTTGAACATCAAATAGGGTGTTACATTAGTAAGTTATCAACACCCAAAATTATACCCCTATGTCTAGGATCATTTAATTGACTAAACTTCCGAGTTTTAATAATTTAAGAAAATTATAAATTTCTCCTTTAATCGAAAGAAGCGAGATTGGTTTCTATAAATTAATCCCTTGTGTTTCAATCAAATATGTTAATTATGATCAAAGGTTGCCCATTTCCCTTTCTTCAATTAAGCCTAAATGTTAATTAAAGCTAAATTTTCAAAATTACACCTTTGCCCCTTAGGCTTTAATACTTCATAATTCATCAAATTTAGTTCAAGTGTCTTTACAATATGCATCCCACCTCACTCATGGGTCAATTAAGACATCAGAGGAAAAAAAGTGATTTTTCAAATTTTAAATTAATTTATATATTTATTTATATGCAAGAATATGATTTTTCAAAGAAAATTCACTAACTTGACCAAGATAAAGCCTAACCCCTTGAAATTTTTACTAGAGGTAGACTTAAATTAGAGAATTAATTAGACTAAACTTCATGATTTTTTGAGTTTTTTTTTAATTATTAGAATTATTTTAAATTCTGGAGCATTTTTTAATTATAAAATATTTTAAATCTGAAAAATTAAGTTTTAAATTTTTATTAAATCGCCCCGAGGTCAAGAAACCCAGAAAAACAAAATTTCACTTTTTTTTTCTTTGAATTGTTAGAATTATTTTAGTTACAATCAAATTTTAGCCGTTAAAAATTATTTTAAGCTTCAAAATTCAATATCTTTATTTAGCAAATCAGGAAAAATATTTCAATTATTCTTAATTACTTAGGGAAAAATTTAGAACATTTCTATGAAATTTATTATTTTTGTGATTTTTATCTTTTGTTAATTATTTAAATATTAAACAAAAGCTTAAAAATGAAAATTTTATTTTAATTACAAATTTACTTTTAGAAAATTCATCTAATCACAGAGAACTCTAAAAACTAATTTTTGATAATTTTTTTAGTTATATTCTAATTATTAAAAATCATATTAGTGTTAAAGAGGGCATTTAACTTAGAAAATTAATTTGAGTTATCAAATATGCTTCAAATATTTTGAAATTTTTATGGGCAGTTTGCTAAACATTAAATTATAGTATAGATTACAAACCAAGTTGTATAGATGTTTTTGTTTCCTAAAACTAATTTTGTTTGCATTTTAGTGTTTGTGAAAATTAGGTGTGTTCTTAATGACTTAACCCATAAAATATTTTTCAAATGGTTCTCTGGCTACAATAAACCTTTCAAAATGCTCTTGGAATTTTCTAAGCAACATGCTAGTTATTATGATTAATTTATGCAAATAATAGACATAAACTTGAAAAAAAATGGATCTCTATCTAAAGGTCTTCTCTAACTATGAAACAATTAGAGAATGTTCCCTAAGATAAAGGAAAAAAATGCGAAAATTTCAAGCCATGGTGAAATGTCTACATGCATGGAGAATTAAAAGACTCAAAATAGTGTTTAATTAGTTAAAAATAAAATATGTATCAAATAAATTTCAAACAATTTTCACATTATTCTCCTCTGTTCATTGAGCAAGAGGGTATTTTTATTTTATTTTTGTGATTCTTTACACCAAGATATGGATTTTTGAACTTAGGGATCATTTTCTTATTCATTTAGTTCCCTATTTATCTATTTAAATGCGCGGCACCACCTCATACTAGGCAGCTCCAAATGACAAAGTGACATGCTCCCATTCATTGTGCTTTCCACCTTGGCATGCCATGCGGCTCGCGGTTCACGCACCGAGAGTTCATCCGGCTAGATCCGTCGGTTAACGAGATAAACACAACATTAGACAGCTCCTCGTCAATATCCCAAAATAGGCTAACCCGTGATCATTAACATTAAAACCTTAAGATCTTACTCATTTCTCCACCAAATGACCTCGAGTTTGATCATATGGACTCATCTAAGTGTGACAAACACATCCATACAATAAACATGAAATTAAATTACCTCTAATTAGATTGAGAATCAAAATAGGCTCGGGAAGATGGGAAGTTCAATACCTTTTCTTTAAGAAGGGAAGCTTTAATCGGAGGTTCTCAACATGTTCATGGTGGTCCAAGGAGGCTAAGGATTGAGCCTCTAGTCTAGTGGAAGGTCAAGACCCGAATTCGATCAACGTCAGATTTGGGTGTTGGTTTTGAGCGATCCTAGAGGCTCTGTATGAGGGGGATTTGATAGGGCTTCTTCTTAGTTCAGTGTGGCGATGGTGTAGGTGAGTTTAGTTTGGCTTTGGTGCACTGTGAAGGTGTGATAGAGGATGTACTGTCTCCGGCAAGGATTTGAGCTAAAAAATTGAGCTCCGGTAAGGGGAATTAGGGCAATGAAGTGGTTGGGTTGCACTGTGAAGTTCTTAAGGAAGCTTTGGGAGTGATTTCAGAGGGTATCCTTAAGAATTTTTAGCACACCTTTCATGGCCATGGAGGTGGAGGTTTTATAAAAATGGTTTAGGGTGGCTTTGTGGGCCAATGCATGGGTCAAAGTGTTCCCTATGTTGAGGGCAGAGAGCCTCTAAAATTCAAATGGGATGAGGTGGCCTCTAGGTTTGAATTGGGTTTGGAACTTTTTAGGGTGGTTCATGGTTTTGGCTCCTTCGATGACTAGGATGGCTGACAAAACTAGGGGAGCAGGCCAGGAGGTCAGGTGAGCCAGGGGATTTTATCACAACAATTTATTTGGGCAGTTGTTTAGTTTTGGCAAAAGTCCCTTAGGGTTAAGCAATTTTGGAAATAAATCCCTTGATTTGGGGATCCCTTGCTCCATGGCTCATTTGGGTGGTTCCATGAGATTTGGTCCGGTCACTAGGTTTGAAATGATTTTGAGTTCAATTGGGGGTTCAATTTGAGAGATTTTGGAATTTTGGTCACTTTAGGCATGTTGGACTAGACTTGGGCTTAGGTTGAGCTAGAATTGGAATTTGGCTCAATTGAATGGTCCAAATGATGAAGAGAGATGTTATGAAGAATTTTCATGAAGGAATGGAGTGGAAATTTTTGGGCTAAGGCAATCAATTTGGTAGAATTTTAAGACATGACCAATTTAGGGCAATATTAGGGATTTTTTTGATTTGGGTTGAAATTAAAAGAAATTGATGCTTCACTAAGGCCAATTCAAAGTGAATTTTGAGGTTTAGGAGTGTTATGAAGAGCTTAGGATTCAAATTGAGACCAATGGAGTAGTTCATGTGGTTCAATTTGGTGGAACCAAGTCATAGGGCCAAAATTTAAGTTTTGACTTAGATCAAAATTGTGCTCAAAGAATGGGCAAATTGAGCATCAATTTACTTTATATTGGTCATATGAAAGGTGAATTTGAGTTTAGGATTGAAATTAGGGGAGATTGGGACCAAATTGATCAACATTTGAGGTAAATTTCAGGGAAATTGGGCCTTTAAAAGAAATTTGGGGGTTTTGGTCAACATGGTCAAATGGGTCAAATAGGGTCATGTGGTAGTTGAGAAAAATGAAATTGGGAATATTTGGAAGTTTTTGGAAATTTTTGGGATTTTTTTGGAATTTTTGGCATTTTGAGCTAAGGAGGGGGTATTTTGGTAATTTGGCAAGTTTTTGGCGATTTTGGGTAATTTAGATGTTTTCAAAAGGTTTGAAATGATTTTTGAACAGATTTTAGTTTTTTGGGTAAATTTGGAAATTTTGGCCAAATTCAGGGTTTCAAGTGTACTTAGGTAATTTGGAGGAGTTTAGGGGCAAAAACGCCAAGTTGGGTATTTTTGGTAGAGTTGGGGTGACAACTACCATAAATGAGCTATGGACCAATGGAAACCACATTTGGGTCCTCTATATACTGGTCTTTGCTAAACCCTAGCCTAGGACCAGTGGGTTTAGGGGACTATCTACATGAGTCTCCCAAAGGATTGAGGGATCATAGTCAAGAAATTTTCTGTTTATATTTGTCAGTGATTGTGAGTGAGGTGACTACCTTAGCTCCAGTACAACACTCAGGGTCAACCGTAAGGTCAAGTAGTCTTATGAGAACTCTCCTTGGGCTCCCCCATAATGACCCCACTTACTGAGTGCTAGAGGTTAGGACCAATATGTGGAACTTCAAGTTGAGTAAAGAGCAATTTGAAATTTCTAATGGTGAGGGTTACTTTTATTATTTTCTGAGAATAGTCAACAGGAAAGTTATATGGCTAGACCCTAGGCTACTAAAGAGAAAAAAACTAAACCACAACCAAAAGTGAGGTCAATAGTTAGTGATGGGTTTTGTCAAATATTTCTTTGGCTTAGGCATTTTAGGCAAGAAATCCCTTAATTTTGGAAACCCTTAATCCATGGCTCAGCTAGTTTGAGCTAGGTGGTTCTAGGCTAGTCCCTAGGGTCCACTTGGTGGTCGTAGTGGTCTTGGGTTGACCAATTTGGCTAGGTCAGGCTTGAGCTTGGATTGGATCCAATTGATTGAGCAACTTGGTGCAGATGATTTTCATGAAGTGTTTTGAATTTCAGTTGTGTGGAAATTTTGGAGTTATGACATTCAATTTGGTGGAATTTAGGGACATGGCTAATTTGAGGCAAAATTGGGGTTTTTGGCCTAAGTTGAATTTGAGAGAAATTGAAGCTTTACCAAGGCCAATTGAAGGTTCATTGATCTAGGGAAGTGTTGTAAAGGGTTTAGGACTTAAAATTGAGGCAATTGAATAAGTTTGGGGTTCAATTTGGTGAAGTTTTGGCTTTGGGTCAAATTGGGGATTTTAGGATTAAGTTTGAAATTGGACTTGAAATTTGGTTTAATTGGGCCTCGATTTGATTTCAATCAATCTTAGGCATGATGAATTTGTGTTTAGAGTTGAAATTGAGGAAAATTGGGATCAAATCGGTGGACATAGGCCTTTAAGAGTAATTTGAGGCTTTTGGTCAAAATAGGTCAAATTGCTCAAATTGGGCTCAATTGAGTGGTCAAAATTGGTTTTGGGTACATTTGAAATGAAATGGAAGGTTTTGGGACAATTTGGGTCACCATGAGTATTTTGGCAATTTTAAAAATCTTTTGGTGTTTTGGGCAATTTGGGTAGTTTCAAATGGTTTAAAATATTTTTTTAATAAAGTTGGGAATTTTCGGAATTTTGGTCAAAATTGGGGTTTCAAGGGTTGAGTGGTAAATTGGGTAGATTTTAGGGGCAAAAGCCAAAATTGGGTATTTTAGTAGGATTGGGGTTATGAATCACACAACCACCCTACTTGAGCCATGGAGAAATAGAATTTCTTACTTTGGGTCCACCATTTACTGCTCTCAGCTAAACCCTAGACTAGGGCTAGTGGCCTAAGGGACCATCTACATGGTCTCCCAAAAAGCTAAGGGACCAACTAAGCATATTTGACTAAAGCCTGAATTTGTGAGTGTATGTGGGGGATATCAAGTGTGCGTGCGTGCAAGACTTACCAAGACCACACCACTCAAGGTCCACCCTAAGGCCAAATAATCCTATGGGGACTTCCTTTGAGCTCCCCCACAGTGGCCCCACCTACTAAATGTTAGAGGTTAGGACCAATATGTGGAACTTCAAACTGAGCAAAGAAGAGTTTAGAGTTTCTATTGGTGACAATTATTTTACTAGTCCTCTAGGAATAGTCAATATGAAAGTTCTATGGCAAGACCCTATTCTACTAAGAAGGAAAGACTAAACCTCAACCAAAAGTGAGGTAAACAATTTCCAACTATCAAAAATTACAAAAAAGAATCTAACTTTCATTCCTATTTTAGTATCTAGAGTTTAAGTAAGAATATTTTGCTAAGTAGAATTTTGTTATCTAATTTCTTCTCTTTTAGAAAGTGCATGTTGTATTTTCACTGTGGGTTTGAAATTCGGGGCTTAACAAAAAAAATTTAATTTACTTGATAATGATATGTTTACTTGCGTAGTATCCCATATTAAATATTATAACTATATTCTTATTTGCTCTAAAGTCAAGATTTTACCTAGCTTTTGCTTGAAAAGAATTTTTTGGCACTGTTGCAAAGTAAGAATTATAATTAAGCATATAATTGCATACGTTGCATTAATATATATAAAGAGAATCATGATCACCTCTTTAGACCAATTAGCTTTACTAATTTGATCACTATGATTGTCAGCAAAGTGATTGTGTTCAGACTTCAGCCTCATTTGAATCAGCTAATACACCCAAGCCAAACAACCTTCATCAAATGTAGAAGCATTGTAGATAATATTTTGCTAGCACAGGAAATGTTCCTTGACTTGGACATAAGTTGCAGTAGGGGTAATGTCATCTTCAAGCTAGACAACAAGGTAGCCTATGACAATATCTTATAGGGCTTCGTTGAAGAAGTTCTGTTGGCCAGAGGTTTCAGCATTAATTAACCAACTTAATTATGAGATGACTCAATAATAACTCCCACTCATTGTTACTTAATGTGAAGACATATGGATACTTTCATTCTACTAGAGGCATTGAACAAGGTGACCCTCTTGCCCCCCACTATTTTTATTTTGGTTTTTGACTAATTATCCAGATTGCTTAAACTTAAGTTCGTCGTAAACTGAGTTTTTAATTTCCGACGATATTGGACCATCAGAATGAACCGAAGAAATTAACCATCGATCAAATCTTATAGCCCATCAAAAAAGTATTTTACGACGAACCTAAGTTTTGTTTAGTTGTAAAACCACCAAAAATGATTTGATATCTACTGTGTCGCTATGCCGTAGAATAATTGTTCAAATTTTCCGACCAACGTAAAGTTGCCGGTCACCAATTAAAGCCCAAAATTAAATTAATGTGCATTTAACAGATAGAATGACATTTAAGCTCTTTTCCAATATAAATTATATTATTAGTTGTTACAAAATTTTATACTCATTGATAAAACAAATGTTTTAACATAAAACAAAAATTTAATAAGATAGAAGAGAATTTAATTATCTTTATTTATTTAAAAATGTGAATTATTTTAAGCAAAAATCTTTATTAATAATTATTTTAAGCATATTTATATTTAAACAAATATGTTGGTCTAGTTCATTATTTATAAAATTTTACCTACAAATTACATGTCGTTGTCTCAGAAATATAATTTTTTTGGATAATTATCAACTGAAAATCATTTCTTTTTAAAACAAATAAAAAACAAGAAAAATAACCACATATAATAAATTCATTTGTACTAAATAATAAAATAATCATTATTCAACAAAAAATCATTTCTTTGATAAAAAAATAAAAAAATAAATACAAACAATAAATTTAATTGTAACAAATTAATCAACTGATCATCGACTGTTGAAGTGTCAACAACCTCTAGCTACCGAATCATTCCCAATTAGAAGAACTTTCAAAACCGAAAACGGTCCTCTGCAGCTGATGGCCTCAGATGGAAACACCGCTGATCTACAGAGAGGACAATTGAATCGTCCTTGGTCCAACCACCGGTCCATGCAATCCATGTGGAATTCATGGCAACAATTGCCAAGCTCACGAACATGGTCCANGACAAATGTTTTAACATAAAACAAAAATTTAATAAAATAGAAGATAATTTAATTATCTTTATTTATTTAAAAATGTGAATTATTTTAAGAAAAAATCTTTATTAATAATTATTATAATCATATTTATATTTAAACAAATATCTTCATCTAGTTCATTATTTATAAAACTTTACATACAAATTACATATCGTTGTCTCAGAAATATAATTTTTTTGGATAATTATTCAACTGAAAATAATTTCTTTATAAAATAAATAAAAAAATAAAAAAATAACCACATATAATAAATTCATTTGTACTAAATAATAAAATAATCATTATTCAGCAAAAAATCATTTCTTTGATAAAAAATTAAAAAAATAACTCAAAAAATAAATTCAATTGTAACAAATTAATCCACTGATCATCAATTGTTGAAGTGTCAACAACCTCTAGCCACCCAATCATTCCCAATTAGAAGAACTTTCAAAACCGAAAAAGGTCCCTTGCAGATTATGGCCTCAGATGGAAGCACCGCTGATCTACAAAGAGGACAATTGAATCGGCCTAGGTCCAACCACCGGTCCATGCAATCCATGTGGAATTCATGGCAACAATTGCCTAGCTCACGAACATGGTCCATAGGCTCTATGAACTGAAGGCAAATGGCACAATCTGGCGTTGCCTCAGCCATGGGAGATTTTCTTTTTCTCTCGAGAAAGCTCTTGTAATCGATAACAGGCAAATTATTCTTNTTAAAAAAATAACTACAAAAAATAAATTCAATTGTAACAAATTAATCCACTGATCATCAATTGTTGAAGTGTCAACAACCTCTAGCCACCCAATCATTCCCAATTAGAAGAACTTTCAAAACCGAAAAAGGTCCCTTGCAGATTATGGCCTCAGATGGAAGCACCGCTGATCTACAAAGAGGACAATTGAATCGGCCTNTGATGTTAACCCGTTTAACGTTTTGTGTTGCTTGAAATGAGTCGAGTATGTATACAGAAAACGCGTTATAAATATGTAATTTCTTAAAATAAGGATAATAATTTACCTTTTCAAACACGTAAGATTAACTGGCATACATGCTACAATTGCTGAAAATTAAAATACTTTGATTTGAATGAGCACATCAGGATTATATGAATGTTTTTCGGTTTTAATTTGGGTTGATAACTCGAGTTTCGGGTTGATCGTATCTAAGAACCAAACTCATATATTACAAAAGCAAAAAAAAATAAAATAAAAATAAAAATAAAATCAACTCGTATCTCATCTGCCATTGTATAGACTAGCGTGAAATCAATTTTAAATATCATGTCAGTAGGATTAATTTTGTGTTGGAAGGTCATCATAAGCATATAAGTTATTCTAGTCAACCTGATGCCAAAATTAATCACAAGCATATGTATATTAATAATAAATTTGATTAAACAGCTTATTGTTTTTCTAATTTAATTTAATTTCTAAATTCAAATATATATGGCAATAAAGAGATATTCTTACACCCAATGAAGCATGGTTATTCAGTTCGTTGCTACTATAATCTGGATTTAACAAAGTTGTCGTGTAATTTAATTAACTCAACATAAAACGAAAATACCAAACCATATGATGAGCTACTTCATATAATATTTAATTCAAATTGTCAAGGTTAGTTAACATATAAATTTGATATTTGACAATTATCTTTATCACCTGAATTTAACTAAACTCTCTTACCTGTATCTAAAGAGCACAAAGTAACCCAAGTTTATTTTAATTACTAAGAAGACTCACACAATTGATTAGGGGACATTATTAAGTAATGATATTTAAATTTACTTATAATATTGACATGTTGCTCTAATAAAGTGCTAAACTTCGACCATGGTGTATAAATAAAAGGTCAAGGGATATGTCTAAGCTTAACCAAAATCCCACTTATGCCATGTTCAAGACAGTTGAATTAGTTAAGAAAATTAAAACATTAAAGCGATTGAAAATTAAAACATTAAAGCCATTTTCCATAAACACAATAAACCACCTGAGGTGGGCCATTTTGGATCTAGTCATTTGATTATACTCGCTCAAAGACTAAATTATGAATTTTTTCTAAGACTGCCAAGACTGCTTGATTTAAGTACTTTTCTATAGCTATTAACTGAAATCTAAAAAAAGTAACAATTCATTCTTTAAAGTCACTAGTATAAATTGGGATACTAATATAGATTTAGAAAACTTCACGTAAACTCAACCATCACTTCAAATAGTTTTTTCCCCATGTAATTGAATATTTATATGACAATATTGTTTATTTTATAACAAGTACATTCTAAGCCTTATTATCTAATTTTTATTACCTTTTTCAATGTATAATTTCTTGTAGAAAAGTGTCCAAGTAAATAGTAAAAGGTCAAAGGGCGAACTAATAAAAAATTAAACTATTGCAAATGTTGAAATGTTTTCAATTTTATAGTTTTAAGTCCTCTAGTTTCTGCCAAAAATGTTTTCTTTTCTCTTTCATTTTATCATATTTCATAGTCACTAGTATATGTAAGAATTAATCTTATAAACAAATTTACATCGAATTTCATCTGACATGTGCTGAACTAGGATAGAAGCTAGGGAATAGGGGAAAAATTTAGAGCTACAAGATAAGGAAGAATCAACACTATGCATAAAATAGATCTTATCACCTATGCACAACTCATTAAAAGAAGAGGAATACTTACTAGAAAGATCCCAAGATTTATGGAGCATGTTCCAAAAAGCGACAATCCTTATGTTTTATTATTCATTAGTAACCATCAAATCTATAAGCATTAACTTTCACTATATTTATTGGCTACACTAACTTCTTCGTGATATTTTTATTGGCTTATTTCTAGTGGGATGTAGAGTTCACAAGGATTATACTAAATTCTAATCAAGTTAGCACCTATCTCCCCATTAAAATCATAAGCTTAGATTTTCTTTCAAATAAGCTCCACGCTTTTCACTGATATATTCAAAGTGAATGAATTTTCTTAAAGCTCAAGGGACCACTAAGAGATCACACTTGTTCAAAATAGTTATTTAAAGCTTATGATCCACTATAATAATTTATATATAATACATGTTTGTTTTTTGACCTCTTCATTATGAGTAAACCTTCTGAGCTATCATTTGGTGATTAACTAATAACTAGATAATGAAACTTAGAATAAATGTTAAAATTTGAATAAATCCTAAACCTAAAAGTTTTATTAAAAATAAATTAAACCATAACATATGGTTATATCCATTCCTTAAATTATAGGCTTAATTGAAAATGAAAGAAAGGTAACCAAAATAAATTAAGTTTAGCTAGATGAACAATTAAAATAATAAAGGAGGAGTGAAAACTAAATTTTGTAGGCTTCTGGTTAACTTCTTGCTCACGCTCACCTTTTTTGCCTGAATATTCTCTCAACTTTTAATCGAAGAATTATAAAGATAAGGGCTTCAAAGTGAACAACTTTTTTATAAATAACCACTTTCAAACACCTTAAAAACACCCTTTAAAATGGTCTTAAGCTTTTATTAAATTAGGATAAAATTTAGAGCTAGTGCAACTTTTTTTATTAGGCACATGTTATATCAACTAGGCAGCTTGTTCACTAATTTTAGTCATGCTTTTACTTAATTATAGTGACTATGTTACATGAGTAGGAACTTAGAAACATTCATATCTATTGTGGGTATAGTGATTGGGCACTTAAGTTTGGTTTTTAAGCTCTACACCAAACTCATAGGGCCCAAAGAGTTCTAAATTATGATTATTGCACCACAACACGTTGGAACACTGATGGAGGGAAGATTTAGTGTGTAAATTTTGCAAATATTTTTCAATGTTACAAAATTACACATAACAGATATATAATAAATATGTAATATAATCCCAACAAAAACACCTTTTATGAAAATAGTTTATCTTTTAAAACTTTTTTTTAAACTGTCAACTTTTTATTAAAATCAACACAAGTATATGTATCACTCAAGTAATAGAGGGCTCTAATGGAGTCCTAGATATCGATCCCATAGGGAACTTGGAAGATCCTTTAAGTAATTTTTTGAAATTATTTTTTAATTTTAAAATACAAAAATAAAAATAAAGTGCAAAATTTGAATATTAACTACTAATGTGAATGCTATATAAAATGCAGTTGAAAAACAATGTTAACTAACTAAGAACTAACTTTCAAAAGTAAAATTATGATAACCAAACAAAGTTATTATTTTCACGGAAAGTTCAAATTTAAGAAAGCATCCTTCCTCCTTACAATGAGTATATGGATTGTGAAGAAATTGAAATCATTTGAAAAAATATATAAAAATTGTTTTAATAGGAGCAATCCTATTATTTACCCTCTTTCGAGTGTTATAAAGAGCAATGACTAATCCAGAGTTTGATCCCTAATTCCATGGTTAGGTTGGGAGGATACCGGCTGCAATTCCAGAGCTCCCACTATCCCTTCACCTTACAGCTAACAATCTCGCATCAGTTTCCAATCAGTTGGACTAAATTGAGGATTTTAATCTGTCACCCTAAAATCTTCAATTCTACATCCAACAAAGTATATTTTCCTATTTAATTGCACCCAATCCCATGGATGACATACCTCCGATGAAATCAAATGTGATTCTCTCTATGTTATCGAAACCATATCCATTTCTAGAACATATGTCTCTCAACAAGTTTTAACATTTTAATTGGCCAGATCAAAAAGTAAATGAAGATCAGAGTTCAAATCATTACAAATTATTAGCATTTAAACTTGTAGAAAATAAAATCAATTCTTCACAAAATCATCTTTGAAAGTAGGAAGAAGGATAAAAAAGACTAGTCAGAATTCATGAGAAGAATACAACAAAACATGGATTTCATTTAAAAAAATAAGTTTACAAAACAAAAGAAATAAAAATATAACTTATCTCACAATCTTTCTTAAGAAAATCCTTAGAAGTTCTCTCCAAGCCTTTCTCTCTTTACAATCCCACTCAATTCTCTCTTAGAAGTGTAATGAAGAAGAAGTCTCTCACCTTCCCTCTCCTCTTACAACACTAGAAGAAAATCTCCTCTTCTCTATTTATGCCCCTCACGCCAGCTTTCTCTCTCTCTCGCCCTTTCTAGTCTCACCTCAACTCTATGAAGTCCCTCTCTTTGATTTGGGGCTGCTTACTTTAAAAAAGAATTCAAAATTCCCTCCAAAAGTTCTTTTCAAAAGTCAACTCTTTTGAAATCAAAAGTTATTTCATTTGATCCAAGAGACATATCCCTTTATAAATGAACATTCCATAGTGTTTAGATGGAATGAATTACTATAACAGGTGTGTAGAACAAGTGTCCCTTTGAAAATCCATGCAAAATTTGTCTCGAACCGCCTTAATTACCAAAAAGTCAATTTTGGATGCACCTGATTGGGGCATCATGGGCCAATCTGGTGCATCATGCACCAGTTTTCTGTCAAACGGCGCATCATGCACCAGTTTTCTGTCAAACGGCGCATCATGCACTGATTTGGTGCATCATGTGCGAGAATCTCAAAATTTGCTGTTTTGGCTCCAAATTTTGTCTTTTTTGCCATCTTTGCTCTAAATACCTTAAAGTTATATACTTGCAACAAAAACATGAAAAGTCCCTTCTTTAAGGTGCACTATCATAAAAAATAAGCATAAAATATGTACTTAAAATAGTATATCAGTTTGGTGTATCAAAATCTCCCAAACTTAAATGTTACTTGTTCTCAAGTGACACTTTTATTACAAAAAAACATATGAATTAGGATAGAGATTTATTTATAACTTTTGTACTTTAGTTTAATAAATAGGGTATCAAAATTTAAGAAAAAACTTGTAATAACTTAGATTCAAATTCTAAGTATAGGAAATTTAGTAATCAAATTTAAGATTTCCAAATCTCTATTAATTTCAAGAAGAATTGAAATTTGTCATATTAAGGACATTTAGAACATTCATATGAAAAAAAAATTCATGAAGACATTGCCAGGAATACTACTAATACTCCAATATATGTTTAGAAAATGTAATATAGCTTCAAATAAAACCAATTTTTGATTAGGTATCTCTTCAAGCTTCTCCTCACTTAGTTTTCTTTTCTTTTTCTTTTTTTTCTCTTTTTTTTTAATTTCTTTTTTTTTCTTTTCTTTTAGGATCTTTTCAATCCTTTCATTTCTTTTTCTTTTCCAAGTGAGGATTACTATATCTAGATAGCCTTTAATAATTTTGAATTTCACTATCCTTTTCTTAATGTTAAAACCGCTTACCTTTCTTCACCTTATAAATTCATATTAGTTTATGATTTTTCATAAGTCTCATTCCTTTCTCCTTACATGGAACTCTAAAATTCTTAACACTTCAAAAATATAAGTTTTTTTACTTTAAATAGAAAAACATAGTCTTATCCTATCATATCAAATATCTTTAACTTTAGATTTGGCCTTCATCATTAAAAAAATTTACCTAAATTTACTATAATATTTATGAATAGAAGTATAGTCATTTAATGTTAAATCTTAATATCCCAGACAATGTTAAATTAATTTTAAAAATATACTTAATTGATGACTAATAAAATTTACTTAACTTCTTTTCAAAATAAATTTTTTTTCCCCAAACTTAAGTTTTTAAGTGATTTTAAAAATATTTTTAGTATAAGATTTAGTAGGTGAAAGAAAACAGTAAATGCATGAAAATAAAAACTGACCTGTAGAGGATTTTTTATTATGAAACTAGGCTCTGATATACTGCAGGTACTAACTGTAAAACTACATATAGGCCTTAAAGCATTAAATAAAATATAATATATTCTAAAAAACTTGCTGAGAATTAAAAATGGAAATACAAAACTGAAAACTAAACAAAAAATACTACAACTGTAGAAATAGTGAAAGTCTACAGTTACAATTAAAGATTCAGTTCACAATAATACATAAAAGTTAATACTACAACCAGTTTCAATTAAAAGTTCATCACAATACACTCACAAATAACAAAAAAACATCAAAACACACTAAACTAAACTCATAAAAATCTATCCTCATATCCTTCCTCACCATCATCAGAACCTTTCAACAATAAATTCAACCTGCTTACCTCTCACCAAGATATGATCTTCAGCAGTGAACCTTAAGTTTGCATAAAACTTTCAAACCATCGGGACAATTGCCACGGCAGCAAAGTAGCATAATCTTTTCCAATTTGTGGCAAAATTAGTCTCTTGATCTCGCCACATAGGTTTGTAAATGCTCGTTTTTGAATCATTATTTTTTTCTCCATTTGAGTAATGTAACTATGTTGGGCTTTGAAACTAACAATTCATCTTGCATCAAAATTTTTAGTTGACCTTCCTCTCTTAAGTTGGGGAGCAATTTAAAAATTCAAGCGAAGATGAAATCTATGATTTTTAGCCTCTGAATCTTTCTTGTTCGCCCACAGTGTGATGCCCTAGACCAAGGTCTTGAGGTAGGAGACGACTTAAGCAGTGAAATTGAAGTTTGTCTGTGCAATTTTACGGTTTTCTATGCAATCTTGCGGTTTGGATCTTTGGCTAATCATGTGCTAATCTGGCGCATCATGAACCTAGGCTCTATAAATTGGCGCATCATGTGCCAATCTGACGCATCATGCGTCAAAGCTTAAATTTACCAGATTTCAATTTTTGTGGATATCTGCTTCGTAACACTTTACATCAACCTCTATTTGACTCAAATAAACCTTATTAAGCATAATTAAACATCACACTAACCAAAAATTTCACGAACTACACAAAACTCACATTTGTATCTAAAATCCGTGCTATTACAAACTAACATTTTTCAATCCAACAAACATCAAATTTAGTGTTCTAAAGCAAACAAACATCCTAACACTGAAATCTAAACATCAAAATTCAAAACATAAACATAGATGGTGTTCAATAATAGAAAGCAAATGCAATCCAACACAACAAAATAACTAAAATAAATAATACTAAATAGAAGTTCCGTGCAAAAATTAAGTTCAAACTTCCTCTTCACTATCGTCTTCCTGGACGTCTCCCATAGATTGGTAGTGCATATACAAATTGTAGAAGAGTCAATATGGAAATTCATCTGTGGAATTTTCCTCCTCAAACCAAGAATGCTTCTTAAACATATGTACCAAACCGTCTTCAATAAGCTAGTATGTTCAAAATGTTCCTTTAGTCTCCAATCCAGATGATCTAACATTTTAGTAATATTCCCAATCACATGCATGAGATTTTGCACCTCTTTTTCAATATTTTTTATTCTCTTCAAAAGTGCACTCAAGTTGTAGTAGGACTGAAAATGTGATGAAAATTCCAAAACTTTACTTTTCTTGCTCTTCATGAACTACCTTAACATGCATTTTAAGTTTCAAGTGGTGGAACGAGATGACTCGCCAGGTACACTTTTACAGTTTTCAGCGTTATCTTTCTTTTACTTTCATACTGTACTTTTATACCTGCAAATTTGCATGCTAAACAACGATGTCACCCTGCATGAAAACTAAAACAATCAGGATAGCCACAAAATCATAATCATAACCAAAACTAAAGCTAAAATCAACCAAGATAAAATTCACCCCCACAACATTCAAAATATAAAACAACTCAAAATTTAATCACAAACAACACACAAAACCACAACTTCAACTAAATTAAGACGTCTCTATTGGATGATCAGGAATCCCTCGGAGGAGGTAACCTATGGTTGCTAACGAGGCTTCCCATGATTTAAATGAAATTATGGAATTCATTAAATTGAGTTTAGTAAGTTCACTTGGATTAAGTGAATCCAATAGAAAATAGTGGTGCCAGAATGAGGGAACTGTAGGATCCTAACCTGTGTCGCTCTAATCAACTTTAATATGCCCTAATTAAATTTAAATAACTTCAACCATAGGGCCACCTGATTTGACATTATAACTTGACACGCTAGATAACTCAAAACTCGTCGCGATAAGGAGCTTGGAGCTAGCATGGTGGGCAACACGACCATCTTCAACAGCAAAACCTGTCTTCGCGAGGAGCTTGGAGCTAGCATGGTGGGCAGCACGGCCATCTTCAACAGCAAAACCTTTCTTCAGGCAAGAGCTTGGAGCTAGCTTGGTGGGCAGCACGACCATCTTCAACAGCAAAACCTGTCTTCCATTGTGGCAAGCAGCTTGGAGCTAGCTTGGTGGGCAGCACGACCATCTTCAACAGCAAAACCTATCTTCACCAGCAACCAATCTTCCTTCCTTAGACTTAAACAACAACGCCATAGGACTTCGAGGTTGCTTTCTTTTACAACATAAATCCTCACCTTATCTTTAGGCCTTTGCATAGCTCTGCTATACAATATAAGCCCTAAATCATCTTAGGATTTTGAGGTTGTCGTTTGTCACGACCTAAATCCTCACATCTTCCAGGCTATACCGTCTTAGGATTCCGAGGTTGTCGTTTGTCACGACCTAAATCCTCACATCTTCCAGGCTATACATCTTAGGATTCCGAGGTTGTCGTTTATCATGACCTAAATCCTCACATCTTCCAGGCTATTTGATCTTAGGATTCTGAGGTTGTCGTTCGTCACGACCTAAATCCTCACATCTTCCAAGCTATTTGATCTTAGGATTCTGAGGTTGTCGTCCGTCATGACCTAAATCCTCACATCTTCCAGGCTATTTGCATCACCTTATCTTTAGGCCTTTGTATAGCCCTGCTATATAATATAAGCCCTAACTCGTCTTAGCCGAGGTTGTCGTTTATCACGACCTAAATCTTCACATCTTCCAGGCTATTTGTGTGATCATTCGAGATTTTCGTTTGTCACAACCTAAACCCTCACATCTTCCAGGCTATTTGTGTGATCGTTTCACACGAAAAGGTTGTCGTTTGTCACAACCTAAACCCTCACATCTTCCAGGCTATTTGTGTGATCATTTCAGTTGTCGTTTGTCACGACCTAAATCCTCACATCTTCTAGGCTCTTTGTGTGATTGTTTCACCCGAATGTAAGCCCTAATAAATAAAATTGACAGGATAAAACACCTAAATATTTCTCCTCAAAATTCAAGCCAAACATTAGGATAGCTTGAGAAGTCACCGAGGTTCGCCTCTGGATCCTTGACATCACCTAGTTCTTCCTCCTTTGGATTCTACAATAAAATGTTTCAAATTTAAACCAATCCCCTTTCACACCTCTATGTCCGATTTCATTGATAAGTCCTACCCTTTGAAACTCCTTGAAGATAATATTTCCTGATTTTTATCGAGAGACTTCTTAGATGACTTCGCTCATTTAACATATAATTAACTGTAGGGGCTTGCCCTTATAGGAAGCATGTGCGAACCTAGTTTTATATAAACCTTATTTAATTCTTTATATTAAATAGGAGAACTTGTCGGCAAATATAAAGGTTTTGCAGACCAAACATACATCACACTTTCCTTAGTTTATTTGATCGAGCCTCATCCTCTAGTCGTTTGTTTATTGTTTGGGATAGATATAGGATTTGAGGTACAATGCTCTTTCATTTAAACTATGAAAAATATGGGGTCAGTTTGATTTCATACTTCAACATCCTTCCGAAGTGGGCGACCGGATCTCGATTCCGGCGACCGACAGCTTCTTACGAGGAACTCCCCACCAACCAAAAATAGCGTCGACAGCTTATGGGGACTCCGCCGGGGATGTGCTTTTTTCTCCATTCAAATCAAGAAATAATATCTTCACACATTGGTAATATGTTCATGTCCCTCTTGGGCAAAATTACCCTTCTTTTGTTGACATACTTTACCCTTTTCTGTCTTGGGAAAGTACAATCAACTCCTTGGACTTCAAAACTATATGTTCAACCATCTTAGAACAGAGGGGTTCAGAAGGCCATTAAGGACTCTTTAAATTGTCAGGTGGGGTCAGATCCCCAATAGGTGTGTCAGTGGACTAATTCCATCTGGGCATTCTCTGCCCCTATTGGGTCCCACAATGGGTCCTAAAATTTTCCACATCTCCCTTCCAAATTTGGTTTGTTATTTCGCAAATTAAACCAAATCATGTTGTGCTGCGTGCACTTTGAATTTTTCTTATATTAATTAATTTTTACACCTTTTTAAACAAAGATGTTAAAAATACCCATAAATTAGGACCCTCCCGGTCTATAGATCAAACTCTATTCTCGGTGCTTGCGCTAAAGATTACGAAGTTTTTGGCCATATAGCTAACCCTAGAACTTTCGATTTTGAAGCCCGCTGCAATGGCCTACCCAACGCTAACCTTTTCCTGCAACCTGCCAACAAACCTCAGCGCCCGTAACATTGCTCCCACCATCAAGTTCGGAGCTGGATTTGAAGACCTCAATGTCGTCCTCGGGAAAGCCCCATTCGTGGTCAAGAAGATCGCTGCTCCGGAAATGCAAGAGTCGTTGTCGGCACTATTTTTGGTGTGGGGTTTGCCCGTAAGAAGCTGTCGGTCATCGACATTGAAA
>JXCR01140378.1:0-106703 GCA_002079205.1 Phalaenopsis hybrid cultivar
GTGTTCGAAATTGTTCGTGAAGTCACTGTTCGTGTTCGTTTCTTAACGAACGAGTCGAACACAAGCCGAACACGAACTGTTCGTGAACGACGAGCTAGTTTGACATCCTTAATATTAATATATATAAATAATATATTATACTAATTATCTAACTTATTTTATAAAAATATATAATGTCTATATTAGTATATTAGTAATATACTATATTAATATATTATTATTATTAATTTATTATATATTATAATTTATAAAATTATTTTTAAAAAAAATCATAAATTATATATATATAATTATTTTATATTTCGAACAATAACGATTCGAACACGAACGAACGCATCACNTTTATTTTGCTATTACTTATTGTTATTCCATCAAATTGGCCCCAAACAAAACCGCTAGAGAACTCTTCAGCTCCCCTCTAATAAAAAAACAGGGAACATTTACATAACACCCAATTCTTATGTATCCACATATCTAACATCAAAGCTGTCATTTTTATATTTATACCGCATCACATAAAAATATAATGTTATTTAAAGTTTAAGAAATGAAATATATCTTCTCATGCATAGAATGTGGCCAATATGAATAAATTAAAATTTAAGTATTATATATCCAAATACATAAGATTTGTGGTTGCAGGTAAATCTTCCTAAAATAATACAAAAAAAGCTTCACCACTAACATCTAGGGGTGTAAACGAACCGAACACGAACGAACAGAGCTTGTGTTCGTGTTCGGTTCGTTTGAAATTTNTGACAGCCTTACTAACATCCAAGACGGACTAAGAACCCTGAAAAAAAAAAATGGAAAGAAACACCGTTTCATCATCGTATCCGGACACACGCGTAAAGAGCGAAAATGGAAAACCGATCTAAATACATAAGATTTGTGGTTGCAGTAAATCTTCCTAAAATAATACAAAAAATGCTTCACCACTAACATCGAAGACAGACTAAGATCCCTGAAAAGAAAATGGAAAGAAACACCGTTTCCTCGTATCCGGACACGCGTAAAGAGCAAAAATGGAAAACGAAAAAATTGTGCACACGTGCCGCTTAAACATCATTCTCCATTTCGTTTAAATTTAATTAAAAATTTAGTGATTAGAAGTGTAATTTTATTAAACCGCGTCAAATGCTATGTTTGGGGCAGTTTGTGCGTTTCAGGATAAGTAGTTTATCATAAAACGTGGCCCGCGGGATTCGACCCTCGGCCTGTGTTTAGTTTAAAAATTCAACCGCATTTTCAGATAAGCGGACAAAAATTGTGATCCAAACGGTTCCGCGACGTTTTAAAAATTTCTCCCTCACTTATAAGCTGCCTCAAACAGGCCCTTAGTTGTTTAAGCTGAAAATGCATACAGCTACTAATTCAAAGATGACGCTTTGGTCAATAATTACTTTCATGATGAATGGAATGATTCGAATGGAATGAATCGTAAGGATATGCATAAGAATAAGAAATATAATGGAAATATTATAAACTTTTTTAAACCAAGTTTTTTGTAAAAGTTCAGAAAGACAAGCCCCATGATATTATATGAGATTTGAACTCACGACCTCATGGGGTTCTTTGAATAAGTTGATAATTATGAGTTCTTTTTATATAAAATATGCAATGGATTTGATTAATGAAACTTTTTATCTCATGTAATTTTTTTGTTTCTTCTTTTATTTGTTTTCCTGTGTTTCTGTAAGTTGTTTTCTTTTATCGTCTTTTGTTTTGTTTTGAAGGATGGTAGATCTATGCATGTCTGTCTTCCTTTGAGTTTCTTTTTGCTAGTGTTGTTTCTATGCAAGAGTTGCTGAAGTTTATGATTTTGCGGGTGGCTTTGAGATTTTTTGTTCTTAAGGTTGTTGTTGATGTTGCTGATGGCGCGATGTTGTTGTCTAGCTGATTAGGTTTAGTGTCTATTTTTTTATTTCTTATTATTTTTGGGTTTTGATTGTCTGTGAAGCCTCTTAGTGTTTGTCTGTTTTTGTTTTTGAGTGAGCAAAATCTGAATTTTCTTGTTGTAACACATTGTTTTATTTTCAATAAAGCTGGCCATGTCCCTTAAATTGTCCTAAAAAAATTATTTTTATGATAAAAAAGAATTTTTACAAGTGTTAAAACCTGCAACATGGAAAAGAACTGAAGAATCTCAACATTGCCTTCAAAAAAGGAGCTTTTATATTTATAGCACCTAAAACTTTCCTCTTTACTAATCTCACATCAAAACTTTCATAATTACAAATATCATTCGAAACGTAGCACTCATTATCGTCTTTTCATAGTCAAATCCATCTTTTCATCCATAGGTAAAATATTATATGTGTAAAAAATCAAAGTTTTGGTGTGAGATAAGTAAATCCAGAAGAATTGGTGCTATGTATGTAATTTTTGTAAAAATAATGGTCAAATAGGATGGGGCCAGCTATCTGGAATATTAAAATTGGAAAAATTTGTTATGCATTCTTACCGAATTGTATTCCCTCTTCACTGCTCATTCATCGCCTTTACATTCTTCTTGGCCTTTTATGATTGCGTCGGTATCATCTGCATAATTTTTAATCAAGAGTAATTTATCAAGCCAGCAAGAAAATACTTTTTATTCTTCATTTATATGTAATAATAAATTTTTGGGGATCACATACATTGCACTTTGAAAGTGCTCTATTTACAAATAAACCCAAATTTTCATATTTACATGCCTAACATTCAAAATTCAACTAAACCCAAATGGTAGGACTCCAATAAGTGTGTCATTAAATCACAAAAAAATACTAGGTTATTATGAAAAGTATGAAAATCTAATGGATATAAATTAAGATGTGTGTATACTAGAGAGATTGATATTAGGTAATCTAAATTGGAGATATCCAATTATATGATCTTTCTATATTGTGAAACTTAATTTGAGGAGATCTAGAATATGAACTTTTCTATATTTGAAAAATTCCTAATTTGTATACCCTAATTCTTTCTTACTTGTATGAGGAATAATTAAGGATTTGTTAGTGTTGAGTTGTAACTTTAATTTGGATGATTTTTTTTTCTTCTCACACGTTGATAGTGGAATAACCTCTCTTCATGGACGTAGGCAAATTTGTACTGAACCATATAAGTTGCGTTGTTTTTGGTTGTTTGTTTATTTTAATAATTTGTTTTCTACGCTGTTTTGCATGATAATTGGTATCAAAGTCGGATCAGCGATTCCAGAGATAGACGGCTACGATTTCAGCAAAGTCGTAGATGCAAAACAAAGTGATTGGAGCAAGCTAGGCTATAAGATTTATTGGAGCCATAGATAGTAACATGTCGTCAGGTATATGAACATCCACCATAACAGTGAAAAAGGCGTTGATTCATTAAGTGGTATGCATTCGGCCAAGATCAAGATGCAGAAGTTGACAGCAATGAAAGCTTTGGAATATGACGATGTGAGATAATAGATGTATTGTGCTCTTTGAATCTGGAGAAATTTTTGATAGCCTAGAGAGATTTTAAAATGAGATTGGTTGTTGGGGTGATGATGAAGACTTTTGTAGGAAAATTTTGGAGGACGTTGGAGAACAAATTTCTCACATAGAGTGTGGAGAAACGTCTCTATACGAAGTGTCGACATTACTCGTTCCGTATGAGACATATGGTTAATATTGATGTGCACCTGAATAATTTTATAAAGTTTTTGACAGATCTATTAAAATTGGATGAGGAGGTTGGAGATGAATACAATGAACTTCTTCTTTTGAATTTGCTTCCAAATGAATATGAAAACTTCACGATGACATTTTTTTCATGAAAAGGAGGTCTTAAATTATGGTGAGGTGATTATAGCATTGTTGAACCATGAGTTCAATTGAAGGGAGAAAAAGTTCGTGAAGATGGAGTCAGCTTAGGGATTGACACTCACACATTGTAAATTTTAAAAGAAGAATAGTTTGACAATGAAGGGCAGCGCCAGCGATAATTCTCAGAGTGAGACAAGTATCATGAGCATGGTTTTGGAAAAAAATTAACTTGTTTTTTTAGAGACTTTTCAATAGAAAAATGATTATCTGAAGTTAAAGGAGAAGGAAAAGATAGTTCTCTATACGGAGAAATCCAATCATTTTGTGGAGAGGATTGATGAGGTGGATTCAGATGTATCATTATTTGTTATTTCTCACATTTTATGCTCATGTTAGATTCTAGACACAAATGCTACTTTTCACATTAGTCCCCATCAAGTGTGGTTATGTATCTAGAAGAAGCTGGGTAGTGGTGCATGACTATGGCAATCATCAAGCTTGTCATACTATGGGTGTTGGCAGCGTCTTTATCAAGATGCATGATGACACTGTGAGAAAGGTGATTGATTTTAGATAGGTTATGGATGTTAAGAGTAATTTGTTGTTAGTTGGGGCCATAGAGGACAAGGGTTAGAAGATTATTATTGAGGCAAAAGTTGTGGGGATATGTCATAAAACATTGATTTTTATGAAAGAATTTAATCATCACAACTTTTACTAGCTTCAGGATATTATAATGACTGGAACTCCAACTATTGGTGATGGTTCTTCTAATTCCACAACATTATTGCATTTGTGACAAGCTTATGTTGAAGAGGACTCACTCCAGGCTTTAGTGAAGCAATGATTGATTAAAAGATCCTTCAAGCTTGATTATGTGAATATTGTATGTTTGGCAATAAGGCACGTGTATCATTTTATACCATCAACAATTGTACAAAAGATACTTTAGAGTAAGTTCACACAAATGTTTGGGCTCCAATAAAGACGACGTCATTTGATGAGTATAGATATTTTGTCTTTTTTATTGATGATTACTCTAGATAAATTTAGGAGTACTTCATGAAGCATAAGAGCAAGATGTTGGAGATTTTCATAAATTTGAAGAAGTGGACTGAGACTTGGACCGGTAATAAGATCTGGTGTATTAGATCAGAGAATGAGTGAGACTACATCTTGGATGCACTCTTTTAAGAGTGTCAAGAGAGCTGAGATGTAACACTAATTCTCCTTTTGAAAGACACCGTAGCAGAACGAGGTTGTAGATATGATGAACCAGACTTTAATAGAGAGATTTCGGTGCTTGTTATCCATTGATAGATTCTATTGAGATGAGGCCATATACTATGTTTTTCATTTGGTAAATCAATTTTTATTTAAATCTCTTGGGAAGAAAATCTCAAAGGAGATGTAGTTGGAGCATCCTAATAAAGATTACAAGCATATAAGGATGTTTGAGTGTCCAACATACTACCATGTGCATAATGATAAACTAGAACCACATGAAAAGAATGTGATATTCATTATCTTTAGCCATGGATTCAAGGGCTTCAAGTATTATAATTGGTTAGAAAGGAAGATTATCATTAGAAGGCACGTTACATTTGATGAGGAAATCTTGTTGAAACCTTGAAACTCAAAGTAAGTGGAGAGTTCATCTTGGACCATAGATATGTAGTAGAAGTTAGAGTTTGATGCAACACCATTTATTCTACATAATTCATCAACACCTATTCAGGTACCTGATTTAGTAGCAGCTTAAGAGGTACCTATTGATAGTGCTCTGGAAGAGGTGGAAGAAGGTATTGAGGATGAGCTCTCCACTAAATAATCTATTGATAAAAGCAAAACCAACATCAAATTATCCCAAAATCATCTTGGTTAAGGGATCACATTACATTTGCATTTTCGGTCATGGAAGCTGAAATTCCTTGTCTTTTTAAGGAAGATGTGGAAAGCTCAGTTGGAGATCTTTAGGGAGAGGCAATAGATTAAGATATGAAATCTCTTTAAAATAATGCTACTTGAAGATTGGTGAAGCTTCCTCTTAGATGGAATGTCATTGGGTGTAAATGGGTGTATGTAAGGAAAAAACTATCTCATGGAAGCTGATGTGTGGCATAAGGCAAGTTTAGTGGTAAAAGGTTTTGCAGAATAAGAAGAGATTGGATATGATGAGGTCTTCTCCCCAATTTTCAAGCATCCCTCGATTCATGTTCTCTTAGTACTTTTACCACTGTATGGTCTAATTTTGGAGTAGCATGTTATGAAGATTTCTTTCTAACATGTGAAATTATAAGCACATATCTATATGTTGCAGCTGCTTTGATATGAAGCCTCAAAAGACTTAGTTTGCTGACTGAACAAGTCTTTGTAAGGGTTGAAGAAGTCACAACAGAAGTGGCATAAGACTTTTGATAATTTCATAATGGACCATAAGTACACGAGGAGCCAAGAGATCATTGTTCATATTTTAAGAAGTTGACCAACGATGAGTTCATCTACTTGCTTCTAGATGTTGATGATATGTTGGCTGTTGTTAGTCTTATTTTTTATCAACTCAATCAATTCAAGTATTTAATGCAAACTTGAAATAGATCATGTAAAATATAAATCAAACATAATTAACTTCATCAAATTTAAAAATTGGACTGAATTGAAACCCAATGAGGGAATATTCCAAAATTATCATTTTTGTGCCCTGAAATTATTGTTTTCTCTAGAGATTGTTATATTGATTAAAATATCAAGATATGGGCTGCATTTAGTTTATTATTAATGTATGAATATCATGCAATAAGTTTTAATAGCCATCACACAATATTTTATATGAAATTTTGTGTGCTGAGCCTTCATGCATGAGAATTGCTCCCACATAAAATTTTTTCATCGGAATCTAGTTTTATCGTATATACTCCACAAATAAATTCAAATGGTCAAATCATTCTAAATGAGCTCCTCGACGCACTCATTTTAAGGTTCATCTAGCTCACAATAATTTAGAGGATAAATAGGATAATTTGGATGATAACTATGATTTTGTCATTGAAAGGAACTCAAGTCAACTCTAAACTTAAAATATAGTCAAATTAAGCTAAAAATATCAAAATTAACCAATTTAAAGCTCATCTAAATATTCATAAGAATATCTTAAATTTCTATCTCTTAGGGCGAGGCCCACAATTTAAACACAATTTCCTAAGAGGGGCTCACCTTATTAAAACCAATTCCATCAATGTATTTCCCTAATCTTATTGATGGAGCTAAATAAATCCTCTAATCCAACCCTTAAGCTCTCCTCCCAAGTAGGCTCAAGAGAGGTGGAAACACCTAGCACCACTCAAAGTGGCACTTAGGCACCTCATCCTCCAAACAAAGGAGGTGAATACGCGCCTTCATTGTGGCACTTACGTGCCACCCAGCGCATAGGTGCCACCCAAAGTTGCGAGTAGATGCCTCACTCTCCTTAGCTCCCTGGGCTCACTTACACTATTTGTGGCACACCTATGTGACAGCGACTTTAAATATGCTTAAAAATACAAGAATTTGATACTCCTGCTAGAAGATTTAAATCCCCAGCAACAACGCCAAAAACTTGACAGCGGTTATAGATTTGATAAAGATGTGTATAAAATATTCAATAATTGCAAAGTCACACTTATCAACGCAAGTATATATATCACTCAAGTAAATACATGACTCTAATGAAGTCCTGGATATCAATCCCACATGGAGTAATATTAGAGACTACGAACTAAGATTTAAAAAATTAATACTTAATCACAACAATATAGTTCAAATGACATATTTGTCACTAATAGGCAATTGAAATAAAAATGTAATTTTAATAAACTCTTAATTAACTAATTTTACTAATAAAGTTTCTAATATAAGAAAGCATCATTCTCCTTGTCAAGAAATATAAGTGAAATGATAAATTGAATTATTTCAAATTGTATTGTGCCAAATAGGAGCATACCTATTATTTACCCTTTGGACCTGGCATAAAGAACATTAACTAATCCTATGCTTGGTTACTGAACCTACGGCTAGGTTGGGAGGATACCAGCTCTCACTTCAGAGCTCCCACGTTCCCCTTGTCAGGGGGCTAACATCTACACTTCAGCACCCAGACGATAGGACCGAATTGAGGATTTTAACCTGTCACTCTAAAATCTCCAATTCTATGCCCGATAATTTTTATTTCCCTATTTATTTGCACCTTGTCACTCTAAAATCTCCAATTCTACGCCCGATAATTTTTATTTCCCTATTTATTTGCACCTAACTTTCAAGGACTTTGACCTCCCTAAATCTTGGATGTAATCTTCACCTTAGTTGTAAAACTATATTTATTTGCACCCAATTTCCAAGGGCTTTGACCTCCTTGAATCTTGGATGTAATCTTCACTTTAGTTGTAAAACTCAACCATATCAAGGGCTTTGACCTCCCCGAATCTTGGATGTAATCTTCACTTTAGTTGTAAAACTCAACATATAAAGGCTTTGACCTCCCTGAATCTTCGATGTAATCTTCACTTTAGTTGTAAAACTCAACATATTGAGGGCTTTGACCTCCCTGAATCTTGGATGTAATCTTCACTTTAGTTGTAAAACTCAACTTATTTTAACAAAAGCTTTGACCTCCCTAAATCTTGGATGTAATCTTCACTTTAGTTGTAAAACTCAACATATTTAAAACTTTGACCTCCCTAATTCACTTTAGTTGTAAAACTCAACATATTTTAAACAAATCAATAACCAGATTGAAAGTAAATTGAAGTGAAAAGATCATCACAACTTCTTTAACATTCTCATGGCACAACCAACTCAAATCACCATTTCACAAAATCTCAACACAAGGAGAAAGACAGAGAAAACTACTCAGAACTCATGGAGAAGATACCACAAAACTTGAAATTTATATATAAAAGCAAAGTCATACAAACTTCAATAAGTAAATACAACTTATCTCTAATTCCTCCCCAAACAAACTCCTCGAAGTTCCTCTGAATCTCTTACTTTGTTTACAACACACATAATTCTCCTTCAAAGCGGCAAACAGGAAGAAATTTCTCACTTTCCTTCCACTCTTACAATCTCTGGAAGAATTCCACACAGTACTAACCACTCTCTATACTTTAATGGGCACAAAAAACAACAAAGACTCAGCGGACACCCCCTTTTTTGGCCTCCAAATTGTTTCTTTTAAAGTTGTAGAAGAGTTTTCAAGGGTTGTCAAAGCGTCCCTTAAAAAATAGTCCACATTCAATGCATCTATTGAGAGAACCGATGTGCTCGCCGTCGGCGGTCTTCTAGATTATTTAATTCTGGACTCTCGAGAAAAACCCGCCGTCAGCGGCGTCGAGCCCGTCGTCGACGCCCAAGATCAAATCATCATATTTTGGCCCTTTTTGCTCCAAATTCGCTCATTTTTGTATTCTTTTTCTCAAATGACCATAATTCAACATACCTGCAATATCAAAAACATCTTTCTTTAAATTGAAATATCATCAAAATCAATGTAAAATAGATAGAAATTCTCAACATATTTTCCTTTGGTCACTATGCTGACTAGCAAATATGATGGCAAACTCTTGCCAGTACGCTGTGCACCTGCACTGCCAACGATCCGAGAGAATTATGATTAATTTTGAGCACCAACCGACGAACCCTTTGAACACCAACCTCTCCACTTAATATTAAACTCTCACTTCGCATTCACTAAATACTACCAGATACTCTTCTCATTCCTCTCATTTTCTATCTTCTTCTTCTTCTTCTTCTTCTTCTTCTTTTCTTTCTCCTACTTCCTATCTTCTTCTTCTTCTCTTATCTTCTCCTTCCACTCTTCTTCCCTTTCTCTCCACTCCTCTTCTTCTTTATTCTTCTCCGCAGTTATCATTTATTTTTCTTCTCTACACTCCTTTATTCAGCCAAGAAATAAAACAACACATAAATTAACTTTTAAAAAACTTTGAAAAATAAAATAACAAAATTAAACATTTTAAAAAATTTTAAAATAATTTAAAAACTGAAATTAAAATGAAATAAATCAAAACAATTAAAAACAATTTAAATAAATCAAAACAACTAAAATAAACTTAAGATAATTTAAAATAACTTTAAAAAAATAAAGATAAAATTTAAACAACTCCAAAATTAACCTTTAAAATAATTAAAGTAGAATAATAAAACAAACTAAATAACTTAAAATAATGAAAATATCTTTTAAAGTTATTAAAACCCTTAACGAAAAAGAATAATAAAAAAAATTTAAATAAATCTTTAAAAAAATTTAACAATTATTTTAAAACTAATTTTTAAAAAGTATTAAAATTTTAAAATAATTCAAATTTGAAAAAATAAGAAACATTTCAACAGATTTAAAAAATTTGAAAAATAATTTTAAAAATAATAAACAAAATCTAATACATTTTTAAATAATTTCAATTGATTTAAAAATTATTTATATTTTTTAAAAAATGTTTAAAATTAATATGAAAAACTTTAAATATAATTTAAAAGAAAATAAAAGTAAAACAATTTAAAATTAATCAAAAAAGCTTTATAAGGAGAAACACACTTAAAAGTCTTCTAAAAGCAATTTTAAAACAGTTTAAAAATGTTTTAACACTTTTTGGAAAACTTTAAAAAAATTTAATAATAATTTAATTTTTTTATAAATAAGTTTAAAAAATTAATAATTTAAAACCAATTCTAAATAATTTAAAATTAATTTAAAAATAATTTAAACCCATTCATAAATAAATTAAAACCAATTTAAAAATAATTTAAACTAACTTGAAAAAAATTTTAAAACAAATTTAGAAATAATATATAAACTTTGAAGAAGTAAATTCAAAATCTCTCAAAACCTTTTAAAGATAATTTCAAACCTTTTAAAAAATAATTCATAACATAAAAAAAAACTTTTGAAAATAATTTAAAACTTCTAAATATTTTAGGGAAATGAAACCGTTTAAAGTTAATTTAAACTCTTAAAGTACTTTCGAATGAAAGAAAGTAATTTAAATTTTTAGTACACTTATTCTAAATGAAAATAACTCAAACACTTAAACCAAATGAAAATGCCAATGCACCTTAACACAAATAAAATAACTTAAACACTTTAAAAACTTAAACCAAATTACATAAAATATTAAGACATTTAAATCAAATAAACTATCAAAATACTTCAAAACAAATAAAATAACATAAAAGACTCAAATAACTTAAACCAAATAAAATAAATTAAAAAGCTTAAGAATTAAAATGCTATAATAAAACTCAAATAGTTTAATGCACTTAAAAGCTATAACCACTTGAAACTTAAAAATCATCATAATGCACTTTAGCCTTCAAACACATAAACTTGAAAGTGATATATGAACTTTAATATAAAACTTCACACTAACATTGGGAGTCAAACTTAAGGACAAATTGAAAGGAAAACACTAACCTAGACCAGAACACTAAATGCAAAAGATTAAACCTAAAATACACTGATTAACATATTGACTAAAAAATTATAAGAGTTAAAAAAATCATGAAATAATAATCAAATCTCAAATAAAAACTTAAAATATACCAACTTAAATCACATAAACCACCACATAGGTAGATCAACCATAAACCCTAGAATTAGTCAACTTAGAAGGATCACACATACCCTAGACTAGACTAGTCTAAAAGCATAGGGTGAGCAACTATACACCCTAATCAATGCCACAAACTAGGACATATAAAATAAACTACTTTTAACACTTAAAACAATATAGGTGTTAATAGATGACGTAATCCATGATTACTGATAAAGGAACCTTTAACCACATTTAACTTAGAATTTCTCCTCTTGCTATTGATATGGTACTAAATGAAGATCTCTGGTTATATGTCTGGTTGATAGTCAAAAGATATCAATACTCTTTGGATAGTGGAAAGTAATGGGCATCTTAACCGGGAGATTTATGCCCAAAATTTTGGTTAGTATTGCTATGGTACTAAGTGAAGATCTCTGATTATATGTGTGGTTGATAGTCAAAAGATATCTATATTCTATGGATAGTGGAAAGTAATGGCCATCTTAACCGAGAGATTTATCCCCAAAATTTTGGTTAGTCCTCCTTATAAAGTATAAGTTTATCGTAAAATTAAAATTAGAATTTTTACCTCAATCAAGAAATTTTTCCTACCTAAATTATCCTTCTAAGACTAAGGATCTTTCTAACTCAAACTTTACAAAGTAAATATTTCAAAGTTATAGTCCCAATTCAAACCTCAAACTTAACCTGCCCAATCAACATTTCCAAACCAATCTAACTCAATCCATTTCAATTTCCTTGATTTTATCTTAAGCTTGACTACTAAAAACCTCTCTAACAATCATCAAATTTAAACCTTCAGAATAAAGCTTCCTCCTAGGTTAGTCAATTCCACTTTTTAACAATTTCTTGTCACATCATCATTGAATTGTATGCCCCAATATTTTGAACTTAGTTCTCATAATTTTGAACTTTGATCCAATCATTACTCTAAGAAATTTTGACTTTCAAATGTCTAATCTTGAAATTTGAATAATATAATTTAATATTTTAATCGAGATTGTTCTCTAGAGTTCACAGATCTAAATGTGTAATTAACTATGAGTGTTTTCCCTTATAGGGATATGTTCCTAAGAAAAGAGGAGTAATTGTAACTGTGAATGAGCATAATGAGTTAATACTTACTAGACAAGTTACAGGGTGGAGAATATGCATTGATTATAGAAAATTAAATCTTGCTAGTAGGAAAGATCATTTTTCACTACCCTTTCTAAATCAAATGTTGGATAGCTAGCTGGACACAAATACTTTTGTTTTCTGGGTGGATATACCGGTTATCACCAATTCAAATATCTCCTGGGGATCAAGAGAAAACAACATTTACCATGACACATGTTTAGAACATTTATCTAAAGTTCTTAAGCACTGTGAAGAAATAAATTTTATCCTTAACTGGGAAAAATGTCAATTTATGGTAGCAGGAGGAATTGTATTAGGTCATCAAATATAAGAAATGATATGGAAGTAGATCCTGCTAAAATTCAAGTGATCGCTAATTTACCTTATCCAAAAAATTTAAGGGAAATTAGGAGTTTTTTAGGACATGCTGGATTCTACNCACTTGGGAAAATTTTCTCATCCAAGACTATTTGGAGAGAGAACAAAGTGTTAAATGTGTTTGTACTTGTTTGTGAATTAATATAAGTTTATCTTTGTGAAAATTTGTGTTATTTTTAACCTCAAATTGAATTAATTATTATGGAGAATTTTGAGAGAGAAGGGAGTTATAAGAAGTAAAAATAGTCATTTAAGTGTTATGAGACCATTTAGGGGTGGTTTACTTAGGCTAATAGTGCATTTTACTTAAGATTAAAAATTTCAAAAATTGTGCACTGGCGCCTAAGAGCCACATATCGCGCATAAGCACAAGCCAACCTGAGAGGTAGGCACCTAAGTGCCCCTTACCTGCGCTTAAGTGCCTGTTCGCGAACGGATAAAAGTGAATTTTAAGCCTGAAAATACCATTTTTAACACCTATCGTCTTCCCCAACTCAAAATCGTGATTTTAACGACTAGGGCAAGTGGAATTTGAAGATTTCTTGGTGGAATCGAGTGAGATTTGCTAGATCCAAGTTCCTTAAGGTAAGAGCTTTGCTTCTATGCAAAAATTTTGGACTTTCACCATATATTTTTAGCACATTTGGAAGATTTCAAAAATTTACTATTCATGGTGAAAAGTGAAGAAAAATCAATGGAAATTGCTTAGGAAGTTTAGTTAGTGCTTTTGGAAGTTTAGTTTAATGATTTAAACTTGATTTTTAAAGTTATTTTTGGAATTTATCAAATTTGTAGAATGAAACGAAGAATGAAAAGGAGTTGAGGAAAGAGTCCATTCAATTCGAGCAAGTTTGTCAGTTTGAAAGCTCAAGATTGATATAGTGACGCTCTGCAGTCACGAAAATTGATTCAGAAGCGATGTTTCAAGAGTCCAAGTGGAGAGGTAGAAGACCTGATAGTCAGCTGACAGTGGGAACAATTCTATTGTTTCTTTATCGTCGCAGTGATTTCTGTTGTGGGGGAGTTTTATGCAAATCTCTCAGAGGCAGAAGACGATCAAATTAAGGTTAGGGGAAAGTTGGTGCCTTTTACTCTATAGGTAATCAACTTGTTTTACCATTTACCACCAGAGACTTTATGTTTTTATGTGAATTATAGTCCTACTGAGGCGGAGTTAGACGAGATTATTTCATATTTGACCATTGAGAGAGGACTTTGGAAGATAATCAATGAGAGGAGAGTAAATTTCCCAACTTTCAAGTTATGTGCACCTTTGAAGGCCTGACACTATTTTAGTTTTGCTCGTCTCCTTCCGACCAATCATCTCAGTGAAGTGACCAGAGAGAGAGAGCAACGTTGAATTACTATATTTAGGAGGGAAAGCCCATCAACATAGGGGCTTTAATCTATCACACTATCATCAGTTCAGCTGTTGTTGCTACTATAGGTATGAGATTTGCTTCCTTGATGTTTTCATTATGCGAGCACGCTGGAGTGAAGTATGATAGTTGGGAGAAAGTTATGTTATCTCTAAAGCCCATCACGAAGGTGAATGTGAAGACTTATTTCGAGCATTCGATTTTTGGCTGGAGAGGAGGATTTTCTAGAAGTTATGGATTAAAGATTTCTGCTATATCTACCTCTGTTGTATCTTCATCACAACCATCTACTTCTCGTGCTTCTACATCTAGAGGTGATACCAAGACTCATGATGAGTTATTGCAGAAGATGGTGGACAATATCAATTTTATCGCTGATAAGGTACAAAATTTAGAGTGTTTTGCAGATCATACTAATAATTATAATAAAAGGAAGAGTGATTATGAAGCGAAATTCCACTCATCTTTGGAGAGTCTGATTAGAGGAGAACCAGGAGTGCAATTTCCTCTATATCCTCGATATCCTGATTATGAGCCTGCAGAAGAATGGTACAACGGTGATTCTGAGGATGAAGAGTAGAGCTGAAAAATTCATTTTATGGTTGTAATATGATGTAAATTATGTGGTCTGAGCCTGCTACATTTGCATTTGTGTGTTGTTTTGAGACTATGTTTTATATTGTGTTTTGAATTTTTATGTTCTGTTGTTGTTGTGATTATTGTGATAGATAGTATTTTGTTTTATTTTTAAATTTTAGGGTAGTAGTTGTTGTTTTATGTTTAGTATTGTCGTTTAGTTAGTTTAGAACTTAACTTAATTTTAAATCTATTATAAAGTAGAAAGTCTCGCTAGCATAGATCTTAAACTTGAAATTCAGAAATTGTTGCCCTGTATTTTTTTTATCATGTTAGTGTGTTGTTTGCTTTTATACCCACTATTTAGAAGTCTTTTGAATCTCTATATATTAAACTAAAATGAAAATATAGAAAATTTGATCAAAAATTAATTTTACTCCTGTCTTTAGTTTTATACTTGCATAATTAGGATGTTAAAATTCATGTTAGCATGTTATTTCAATTTTCATTTCCTGCATATGTAATTATCTGATGCTAAACTGTTTAATATGTTAAAAATTTAAGTTTGGGGGGACGAAAAATATTTTCAAAGCTAGAATTTTATTTGTTCTCAAATGTACTACAAGTGAATTTGATTTTAAAAGAAAATTTGATTATGTATATGAAGTTATATNCATGGAATTATAAAGCTATCAAGATCCTTAAGCATTTCAGGAAATTTCTTCTGAATTATAGCACTGCACTTCTCATTGAGTGCAACAGTCTCATTATCTTCAAACTTCCATTCTCTATTGAGAATATCCTTCATAAACTTTATATAGCTTGGCATTTGTTCTAAGGCTTCAGCAAATGGTGATTGTAAGCTTCTTAAATATTTCCAGAAAATTTTAAAATTGCTTATTCAACTTCTATTGTTGAAGTCTCTGAGGAAATGGAGGTGTTTAGTTTTTCTAAATCAATTTTCAGCGGAGAAATAGGTCTTTCAGAATCTTTTGGAGCATCATCTTTTGATTCTTTAATTTCTTCTCTCTCTACTTCAATCTCTTTTTGAATCTTACCTTCCAACTATCTTCCACTTTTAAGTTGTACGGCTTTAACTTGCTATTTATTCTGGTCTTTTAGTTTTGATTCAGTATTACTAGAAAGTGTTCCTTGGGATCTATTACTTAATGAACTTGCAATTTGTCCAAGTTGATTCTCAATATTTTAATTGTAGCTCCTTGACTTTGTAAGTAATTACCCATTTGTAACACGACTTCTTCTATAGACAACTTCTTGTCCTTAAATTGTGTATTGCTGTTGATACCTAGAAGATAAGTAGATCTATAATTATTATTCCTTTGGTTGTTCCAGTTTCTCAATGGGTTTACTTGGTTGTTCCCCCATTGCTGATTATTACCACCTGAATTGTTATTCCAGTTAAAGTTGGGACAGTTATTCCAACCTGGGTTATAATAATTGGAATATGGGCTATTTTGCTTATTATTTATGGCATTCAAAGTTTCTAATGATGCTTGAGAATCTACCATTTGGACTTATTATTTATGGCATTCAAAGTTTTTAATGATGCTTGAGAATCTACCATTTGGCCTAATGATTTGTTATTTATGGCATTCAAAGTTTCTAATGATTCTTGAGAATCTACCATTTGGCCTAATGAATTTTCTTCAATCATTGAAATTGGTTGAGAAAAATACATTACTAAATTAGTCTAACTTCCTTGAAATTGCAACAATTTGATTTGCTAACATAGTAAATGCATCAGTTTCATTAAAATTGGTTACTTTCTTTGGATTCACCCCACTCAAAAGGCCATTGAAAATTATTGGTAGTCATCTCTTCAATTAAAGCATAAGCATCAAGAAATGGTTTTAACATCAATGAACAACCAGCATTGGCATCGATAATAGATCTAAGAAAACCAATTAATATATTATGAAAGGTTTAAATTATTAACCAATCTGGTACAACATGGTGTAGACACTTTCTTAAGAGTTCCCCATGCTTCATAAATTGATTCCCCTTAAAACTGATTAAAAGATGTAATAACATTTCTAAGCTTCGTAGTTTTTTATGGTGGAAAATATTTAGCAAGAAATTTTTCTGTTAAATCACCCCAAGTTCTGATAGATCCAGGTGCTAACGAATTCAATCACATCTTAGTTTTATCCCTCAGTGAGAAAAGAAATAACCTAAGTCTTATGTCATCATCTGAAACACCATCGTATTTAAATGTAGCACACAATTCTAGAATATTNATTGGAGAAAGATGTAATTTTCAATTTTGATGAGAAATGCCTAAAAACTTTTAAATTATTAAAAGAAAAATTAATCACTGCACCAATTATAGTTTCACCAAACTGGGAAAAACCTTTTAAACTTATGTGTGATGCTAGTGATTATGATATTGGAGCTATTTTAAGACAAATATATAATAAAATTTTCAAAGTTATTTACTATGCTAGTAAAACTCTTAATGAAACTCAAAAATTATACAACAACTGAAAAAAAGTTATTAACAATAGTATATGACTTTGATAAATTTAGATCATATTTGATTGGAACTCGTTGTATATTGCGTACAGATCATTCGGCTATTAAGTACTTAATGAAAAAGAACGATACTAAACCGAGACTTATAAGATGGATTATTCTTTTACAAGAATTTGATTTTGAAATGGTAGATTGAAATAGAACTGAAAATCAATTTACTGATCATTTTTCTAGGCTTGAATTAGAAAAACCACTCTATTTTGAAAAAGAAATTAATGAACATTTTTTCAGATGAAAAATCGTTCACTTTAAATGAGTGGCATGTTCCGTGGTATGTCGACATTGTGAACTATATTGTTAGTTATCTTAAACCCTATGGAATGACATACCAACAAATGAGAATTTATTTTTGAAGCTAAGACTTATTTTTGGGATGACCCATATTTATATAAATAAGGAAATGATCTGATCATTAAAAGATGTGTACCATTAGAAGAAACTTATAAAATTATCCAAAAATGTCATAATTATGATTTTGCGGGACATTTTGGTGTTGATAAAACATCATACAAAATTCTAGAATCTGGATTTTGTTGGCCTACAATTTTTAGAGATGTTAATGCTTATATCAAAACTTGTGATAGATGTCAAAGAGTTGCAATATCCTTCTAGAAGAAATGAGATGCCCCTCAATTATATGCTAGAAGTTGAAATATTTGAGGTTTGGGCTAAATGAAATGAGATGCCCCTTAATTATATGCTAGAAGCTAAAATATTTGATGTTTGAGGATTAGATTTTATGGGACTATTTATACCATCTTTCAAAAAATTATATATTTTATTAGCAGTGAACTATGTATCCAAATAGATAGAAGTTGTTGCTTTACCTCGATGTGATGCTCAAAGTGTTGCAAATTTTTTGAAAACGAACATATTTTGTAGATTTGGGACGTCGAGAGTTATCATTATTGATGGGGGAAGTCATTTCAGAAATGCCACTATGGAGAAATTATTAAAGAAATATCATATAAATCATAGGATTGCTACTGCTTATCCTCCTCAGACATGTGGTTTGGTTGAATTATCCAATCTGGAAATCAAACAAATTATGGAAAAGTCTGTGAATCCAACAAAAATGGATTGGTCAGTCAAACTTGACTATGCTTTGTGGGCTTATAGGATGCATACAGAACTCCTATAGAAATGTCCCCATATAGGCTAATATTTAGAAAAGCTTGTCACTTACCAGTTGAACTTGAGCATAAAGAATATTTGGTGATTAAAGATTTCAATTATAATTTAAAAGATGTTGGTGAGAAAAGAATATTGCAATTAAAGGAGCTTGAAGAGATAAGGAATGAATCTTACGAGAGTGCTAACACTTATAACGAAAAGAGGAAGATGTGGCATGATCAAAGGATTCTTACTAAAAATTTTCAGTCAGGGCAACAAGTTTTGCAAATAATGTAACGTTAAGAATATTTCCAGGAAAACTTAAGTCCAGGTGGATGGTCCCATTTGTTGTGATGAAAGTTTATCCTTATGAAGCTGTGGATATTAAAGATCCTAAAACTGATAAAATATTTAAAGTGAATGGTCATAGACTGAAACCTTATTTTATAGGGGATCAGTATAAACTTAATGATCGAATGATGTTGGGTTAACTAGAATAAGCACTAGTTATGTCGGGCTGACAACGTTAGACCAAGGGCTTTATGGGAGGCAACCCATAGTTATCAGTGTGTTTTTGCTTTGATTCTTGTATGTGTGTGATTGAGAAAATTGGTGTAGCATTTTTTAGAATATTATGTGTTAGTATTGATTTTAATACTTTTCTTAGTAATATAGATATGTTAGAATGAGACTTTGGATGTTAAGTTGATTGGTGCAAACTTGAGCACTGGCGCTTAAGTGCGACAGTTAAAAACATGTGCTAAATTAAGATTCTAGAAGGTTTAACCACCAATTAGTTTGTAAAAACATGCCAAGGTAGTTCCAAGGCATGCCTAGAAGTTATTAGAAGGATTTAGGCCTATAAATAGAAGGGTTTTATGAAGTAATTTCACCCATATCATTTTTAGCTTTAAAAGTGTAAGTGGGAGAAAGATTTTGAGAAGATGTCTTCATGGGAGATGGATTTGAAGAAGGTAGAGAACATGAGGAAGAAATTCATTAGTCAAAGTGCACAAGGGATTTATAATAATTTCTTAGCTGTTAGTATCAAAGAAATATAAAAAAATATCAACAAAATTGAGACTATCATGGCTTTACTGGAGACTAAGGTAATTGAGCATGCACATCTTGAGCATATCGGATGACAATTGAAAATGCAATTTAGCCATACTAGTTATATAAAGGAAGCAGATAAGGAGATGTATCTTAAATAGAAATGAATTGAAGAAGATAGTATTAGAGCTCGTCTCCACCGTCCGTTCTATCAACTTTATATTTTGATTGCCCCAGGAGAGACTAATGAATGACCGGAGTTTGTCCCATCAAATGAAGAGTGGAATTAAGTTCTATGCTTGAGTTTGTTTGTTAGGAGTCATTATGTTTACTTGTTAGTGTTTGTTTTTAGTGTTTATGACTTTTATGTATCTAATTGTTTAAGTTTGTTAAGTGTTTGTAATTAGAAGATTTTCTCATCTGAGACTATTTGGAGTGAGAATTAAGTGTTATATGTACTTGTATTAGTTTTTGAATGAATTTATATGTTTGTTTTCTTTGTGAAAATTAGTGTTATTTTTGTCTCGAATTGAATTGAGTTATATGGGAGAATTTTGAGAGAGAGGAGAGTTGTAGGAGATGAAAATAGTCATTTAAGTGTTAATAATGCATTTTAATTAAATTTAAAAATCTCAAAAATCGTGCACTAATGCCTAAGCACCACATTCTCGTGCTTAAGCGTGATGTAACCCGAGAGGCAGGCGCCTAAGCGCCACTTACCTGTGTTTAAGCATCGGTTCACAAAAATCGGTTCTCAAATAGTTAAAAGTGAAAATTAAACCCAAAAATCACCATTTTCACCCTCACTGTCATCTTCTTCCTCTCAAGTTTGCGATTTGGAGAGCTAGGGCAAGCCAGTAAGTGGAGATTCCTTTGTGGAATTGAGCAAAATTTGCTAGATTTGGATATCTTAAGGTAAGAGCTTTACTTTTATGTAAAAATTTTAGATTTTCACCATGTATTTTGAGTACATTTGGAAGAACCTAAAAATCACTATTCATGGCAAAAAATGAGGAAAAATCTATGGAAATTGCATAGGAGGTAGTTTATGCTTATAGGAGTTGAGTTCAGTGGATTAGACTTATTTTTGAAGTTATTGTGAAATTTTATGAAATTTACAGAATGGCACCAAAAATGAAGAGGAGCAAAGGAAAAAAATAATTTGATTCGAGCAAATTTTTTAGTTCAAAAGCTCAAGATAGGTACAGTGATGCTCTGCAATCACAAAAACTTATCCAGGAGCGATGTTTCAAGAGTCCAGATGGATTTGTAGAAGATCTGATCGTTCGCCGACAATGGGAACGATTCTGCTATTTTTCTGCTGTGGCAGTTATTTCTGTAGTTAGGGTGTTCTATACAAACCTCCCTGAGGCCAAAGAAGATCAAGTTATGATTCGAGGAAAATTGGTACCTTTTTCACCAGAGGTAATCAATATGTTTTACCATTTTCCACATGAGACTTTGTCTTTTTATGTGAACTATAGTTTGACTGAGACGGAGCTAGATGAGATTATTTCCTATTTGAATGTTGGAAGATGACTCTGGAAGATCACAAATGAGAGGAGAGTCAACTTTGCCACATCAAAGTTAAGTGCACCTTCAAAGGCGTGGCACTATTTTATTTCGGCCCGTCTATTACCTACAAATCATTTCAGTGAAGTTACCAGCGAGAGGGTGACGTTGAATAATTGTATCCAGGAAGGAAAGCTCATTAACATTGGAGCTTTGATTTATTAGAATATCATCAGTTCTATCACTGCCGCAACTTCTGCAGGTCTGGGATTTGCTTCCTTGATCTTTTATTTATGTGAGCAGGCTGGAGTGAGATATGATAGCTGGGAGGAAGTACAGTTGCCTTTAATGCCATTTACTAGTGTTAATGTGAAGCCCTATTTGGAGCATTCTATTTTTTACTAGAGAGGAGGATTTTCAAGGATCTATGGAATGGAGACGTCTGCTACTTCTACCTCTGCTGCTTCTATATCTAGACCATCTACCTCAAGGCCATCTAATTCTAGAGGTAAGTCCACATAAGCTCAAAGTCAATTATTACAGAGGATGATGGACAATATCAATTATACCACAAATAAGGTACAAAATTTAGAAAGCTTTGTAGATCATATTGATGGGTATAACAGAAGAAAAAGTGATTATGAAGAAAAATTTCATTCATCTTTCGAGAATCTCATTATAGATAACCTAGGAGTGCAATTTCCTCCATATCCTAGATGCCCTGATTATGAGCCTACAAATGTCTGGAATAGCGGTGATTTTGAAGATGATGAGGAGGAGGATTGAGTGATTTATTTTTATATTTGTAATATGTGTTAGACTACGTGCTTTGGACTTGAGACTTGTGATGTGTTGTTTACTTTTATGTTTGGACTTGAGACATATGATGTGATGTGTTTTTTATGTTTTGGACTTGGAACATGTGTGTTTGTGTTTTAGTTTGGATTTTTTGATGTGTGAGACTTGTATTTTGATTAATTGTATTGTTAGTAGTTTATTTTAAAATTCTAGGAAAGTAATTGTTGTTGTCTGTTGATTATTGTTTTAGTTAGATAGGATTGAACTTATTTCTATGTCATGTGAAAAGTTGAAAATCTTGCTAACTTTACTTTTAAATTTTGAACTAAAAAAATAGCTACCCTGTATTTTTTTTTATCATGTTAGTGTGTTTGTTTTTATGTTGAGGCTGGAAATCAAAGTTAGTGTGTTAGTTTCTTTTTATGTTTGTACCCAATACTTAGAAGTCTACTGAATCTCTACATGTTGAATTGAAATGAAAATGATAGAAAATTAAAAAAAAATTAATTTCCTATTTTTAGTTTTATACTTGTATAATTAGAGTATAAAAATTTTTGTAAGCATGTTATTTCAAATTTTATTTCCTGCTTATTTATATTTACTGCTAAATTGTTTAATCTCTTAAAAATTTAAGTTTGGGAGGGATGAAAAATATTTTCAAAACTTGAATTTTATTTGTTCTCAAATGGGCTACAAGTGAATTTAATTTGAAAATAAAATGATTATTTATATGAAGTTATATTAGGGAAGAAAAATTTGATTTTAGAAATGAGTAAGAAAATTTAGTTAAAATTCTGAGTAATGTAGAAAAACTTTCAGTTAACAATTTTTTAGTGTAGAAAATGTTAAATATAGTGTAACTATATTTAGTAAGAAAAGTTGTACTTTTGAAAAATTTAGAAATTTAGACTTTTACTTTTAATACTTAAATGTCTTTTGTTGAAAATAATTTTTAAAACTAGCATTATATTTTTAAGTAAAAGATTTATATCAGAACTTTGCTTTGGGAATGGAGAAATAGAATTCAAAACCATTAAAGGCCTATCCAAATATAGTAATCCTTGTCTAAAAAAAAGAAAAATAAAAAAAGTAAGGGAGGAGAAGCTTGAGGATTGGTGCCTAATGAAAAATTGATTCCACATTTGATATTTTTAAAGTATAAGACTTGAGAAACTTTAAGCTTAAGAATATAATATAGTAAGTAAAATTATTCTTAATAAAAATTTTTAAGTTGAGATAATAAAAAAACTAAATTTTAAATTTAGAGAATCTACAACATTTCTAAATTAGATAGGTACTCATATTTTCATCTTTCTTAACATTAAAAATTTCTAAACTTTAAGTTGGTCTCATTTACTAATTTTTTTTTCTAAATTGGACTACTATATTTCTAAATCTAAATTTTATTAATTCCTAAAGAAACTCATATTCATATCATACTTATTTAGTTTTTTAAAGAATGAAGTGTCACTTGAGGACAAGTAACAATTTAAGTTTGAGGAATTTTGATACACCTAAAATATATAGTATTTTTAGATGAATTTTTATACCTATTTTTTGAGATATTGTGCTTTAATGAAAAGTATTTGTGTGTTTTTCTCTCAGGTACAAGTAAGGAAGTTGAAAAAAGCTAAAAGGAGTGAAAAAGGATCAAATTTGGAGCAAAAATGTGAAATTTATGCAAAACTGTTTTGGAGCCTAAGCGCCAGATCCGGCGCTTAAGCGCCGGTGAAATAGAGAAGGCCATGCCTAAGCACCAGAGGCCTCACGCTTAAGTGTCAAAGGTAGTTATTTGGTGGTTTTTGTCGGTTGACCGAATTTTGAAGAGACAATTGAGGCACCTATTAGCTAAAAAGGGTGGTTATGACCACTAGCAACGAAAATATTATTAAAAATACTTGTGAAAGGAGGCATCCCTTGGAGAATACATCAAATTTGGAAACATTTTGAAGAATTTTCAAGGCACCCCTTGAGAAATTTATAATAGAAGGAAGTTGAGACATTTGAAGGGGATGCTTGAAAGTTTTGAAAAGAGTTTGAAGAGGAGTCCTGAGGAGTTTTGAGAGATATTTTTGGAGAGATTTTCAGGCACCACACAAATTTACTTTATCTTTTTTGTTTTCAATTTATTTTAAGACTGTTGTAAAAGAGGAGAGATTCAAAGGAACTTCAAGAGTTGCTGGAGGATTTGAGATAAATTTTTATCTTTTATTTTGAACTAGTATTGGTTTTAATCAAGACAACATGTTGGTTTGACAATGATTTCTACTTTTAAACTAAAGTGTGGTTTTTTTTTCTCCATGGGTTTTGAGTAGCTTTCTTTATCTTTCTTCTTAAAATGATAAGTAATTAAAGTGTTAGATGGAAGTTGTGGAGAGTATTAATCTTTAATGCTGGAAGAATTTTTTATGATTTAATTCCATGTACTTCATTTACTTCTTGATCTGGGCCATCTAGATGTTAAAATTTGTAAGAACATGTAAGAACTGGGATCGTATTGTCTCAGTCAACAATTGGAAAGAATCACATGAGGTTGTATGAATGAGATTATAATTCATATGATTTAGTGCAAATAAATAGAGAAATAATCTTTGAAGGATGTAGAATCAGAGAACTTTCAAGTGACAGGTTAAAGTGCCCAACTTGGTTTATTGTTTTAGGTTCTGATAAAAGATGTTATCCCTCAGGTGGAGGGAATCGAGGGAACTCTATAGTGAGAGATCGTACCTTCCCTGCCTAGCCGGTCTTCAGAACTATTCAAACTTTAAATTAGCCATTATTTTTTATAGCATCTCTATTAAGGGTAAAGAAAATAATTGCTCCTATTTGACACAACACAATTAGCATACTTTTACAATAGAATTTTTATACTTATTACTGATTCATGATAAGGAGAAAGGTATTTTCATATCAAGTGATTTTCTTTTACATAAACTCAAGTTATCTTATTTAGTTGTTATTGTTTTGTCAAAATATCAAAATATCAAAAAAATTTGAATTTTAATATTGTGAAAATGTTTATAGTTTAAGTAATTGTCTTTTTAGAATAGAAAGTTTGTTTTTCAATAGTGCATATTGCATAATTTTCTTGTGGGTTCGATATTCAGGTCTTAATCAAAATTTCTATATTACTTGATAACAATACATATACTTGCGTAGTATCCCAATATATAAATTGAAGAGTTAAATTCTTATTTTCTTCAGGATCAGACGATGCCAGAGAGGGCGCCGACAGCTCTAGAATGGGCGCCGACGGCGCCAGTGTCGGTGCAGACCTTATTTCTAAAAGATTCGACAAATTTGGAAGCTTTTTTAAGAGTTTTTGGATGAACCTATTGGAGAACCAATCCTAGGCTCTATTTAGAGCCAAAAATTGATCAGAAAAAGGACTCCCTTTGCATCTCTTCGCACTCCTTTGCTCGCTCTTGGTCTCTCTTTGCACCATTCGCCCCTTTTGTGCCATTCCACACCATTAGTCATTTATTTTCATTATAATTTTGTGTTTTTGTGGTGATTTTAAGTGTGTATTACTCTCTAAGAAGTATTGGAGAGGGAGAGAAGTGAGAGATTTCTTCTTCCAACATTTCTTAAGAGAGGCTACAACGGATTTGCTTTGAGAAAGAGTTTCAGATAAGTGTTGTTTGCTTATTATTGTTGTATGAACTTTCTTTTATATATGAAATTTGTGTTTTGTTGTATTTTCGGTGCTATTTTTGGTTGGAGGAGTTGCCCGTAAGAAGCTGTCGGTCACCGGAATCAAAATCCTGTTGCCCNCCTTAATTCATGTATCTATCCCAAAGGATAAACATAAAACTTGAGAATGAGGCTCGATCAAATAAACTAAGGAATATATGACACTCATTTGGTCTGCAAAACCTTTATATTTGCCTACAAGTTCCCCTATTTAATATAAAGAATTAAATAGGGTTTATATTAAGTTGTTCGGACATGCTTCCTATAAGGGCAAGCCCCTATAGTTAATTACATCTTAAATGACCAAAGTCACCTAAGAAGACTCTTGATAAAAATCAAGAAAATTTATCTTCAAGGAATTTCAAAGGGTAGGACTGCATAAGAAGACTCTCGACAAAAACCAAGAAATATTATCTTCAAGGAGTTTCAAAGGGTAGAACTTTTCAATGAGATCGGACGTAGAGGCGTGAAAGGGGATTGGTTCAAACTTGGGACATTTTGTTGTAGAGTCCAAAGAAGGAAGAACAATGGGATGTCATGGATCCAGAGGAGAACCCCGGTGACTTCCCAAGCTATCCTAATGTTTGGCTTCATTTCTGAGGAGAAATATTTAGGTGTTTCATCATGCCAATTTTATTAGTTAGGGCTTACATTCATGTGAAATTATCACACAAATAGCTTGAATGATGTGAGGGTTTAGGTCGTGACGAACGACATCCTCAGAATCCTAAGACGAGTTAAGGCTTATATTATATAGCAGGGTTGTACAAAGGCCTAAATATAAGGTGAGGATTTACGTTGCATAAGCAAGCAACCTCGAAGTCCTATGGCTTTGTTGCTTATATCTAAGGAAGGAAGATTGGTTTAGCTGGGGAAGATAGGTTTTGCTATTGAAGATGGTCGTGCTGCCCACCATGCTAGCTCCAAGCTCTGTGAGGATTTATGTTGCATAAGCAAGCAACCTCAAAGTCCTATGGCTTTGTTGTTTAAGTCTGCAAAGTCCTAAAGATAAGATGAGGATTTACGTTGCATAAGCAAGCAACCTTGAAGTCCTATGGCTTTGTTGTTTAAGTCTAAGAAGGAAGTTTGGTTTAGCTGGGGAAGACAGGTTTTGCTATTGAAGACGGTCGTGTTGCTCAACATGCTAGCTCCAAGCTCCTTGTTGCAACGAGTTTGAGTTTTATAGTTTGTCAAGTTATAATGTCAAATCAGGTGGCCCTATGATTGAAGTTCTTTAAATTTTATGGGGGCATGTTAAAGTTGATTAGAGCAACACCGGTCAAGATCCTACGGTTCCCTCCTTCGGGCACTACTATCTTCTATTGGATTCACTTAGTCCAAATGAACTTACTAAACTCAACTTAATGAGATCCATAATTTCATTTAGACCGTGAGAAGCCTCATTAGCAATCGTAGGTTACCTCCTCCAAGGAATTCTCAATCATCTAATAGAGATCTCTTAATTCAGTTGAAGTTGTTGTTTTGTGTGATGTTTGTGATTAAATTTTGAGCTGTTTTATATTTTTAATTTTGTCGAGGAGAATTTTATCTTGGTTGATTTTAGTTTTAGTTTTGGTTTTGGTTTTGTAGCTATCCTAGCAATTTTAGTTTTCATGCAGTGTGACATCATTGTTTAGCATGCAAGTTTGTGTAAGCGTAAAAGTATAGCATAGAAATACAAGAAAGACAACGCTAAAAACTGTAAAAGCGTACTTGACGAGTCTTCTCGTTCCACCACCTAAAACTCAAAATACATGTCAGGGCAATTTATATGAAGCAAGGAAGTAAAATTTTGATGACCTAACTAACCCAAGGTCATACTGGTGGGTCCTTAAGAGTTTAATTAAGGATGATTTTTTCAAGAAAAATATATTAAGTTTAGTAGATCTCCGAGGTAACCAACAGATCTAGAGAAAGAAGCAGGTTCGTGCTACTCTCTCACTGCCTGGTAGAAAATCCCGAGCTCTTTTAAACTTATTATCTTTCTTAATAATTCATCCTATAGACACCCTTAGTACTCAATGAGCATTGATGTCTCAATTATCCCTAATAATAGGATAATTATCACTCGTGATTCAATTTAAGAATTATGTGGGTGAAGACCCTTAAAGAGGCAAGTTTAAGAGACTTAGCTCAATTCTGACTTGGGCTTGTAGTGTTTAAAAGATGTTTTAATTTTCAATGATGTTGACTTTTTTAATCCTTATTTAAATTAAACTTGATTTAGCCTAAGTCACTACTAAGCCCTTAAGACTTTGGTGACTGTCTCAGTCATTGCAAATGAAATTGACTTATAAGTGATGGTGATAATTCATGTTTTTTTTCTATTTTTTGTTCATCAAATAAGGGTATTAAATTAGTGAGTTATTAACACTCAAAATCATACCCCCTAAATCTAGGATCATTTAATCGGGTAGACTCCCAAATTTACATAATTTAAAGAAATTACAAATTTATCATTTTTAATTAGGACAAGTGAGGTTGGTTACTACCAGTTAACCCCTTGTGTTTCAAACATCCAAATATGTTAATTAAAATCAAATATTTCCCATTTCCCTTTCTGAAATTAGGCCTAAATGTTAATTAAGGCTAAATTTCCAAAATTACACATTTGTCCCTAAGGCTCTATCACTTCATAATTCATCAAATTTAATCTAAATGAATTTGGAATTTTTATCCTATCTCACTCATGGGTCAATTGAGACATCAGAGGAGAAAGTGTGATTTTTCAAAATTTAATTGATCCATATAATTATTTTTAATGCAAAAAATATGATTTTTCAAAGAAAATTCCTAACTTGACCAAGGTAAATCCTAATCCTTTGAATTTTTTAATGGAGGTGAGCCTAGATCAGAGAAGCCTTTCGACCAAATTTCATGATTTGTTTAAATTTATTTGAATTTTAATAATTATTTTAAGTTCAGGGGTGTTTATTAATTATAAAATATTTTAAATGTGGAAAGTTAAGTTTTATATTTTTATTAAATCTCTTTAATTTTAAGGGACATAGAGAAATAAATTTCAGTTTTTTTTTTTATTTTTATTTGAATTATTGGAATTATTTTAGTGAAAATCCATTTTTAGCCTTTAAAAATTATTTTAAGCTTGAAAATTTAATAACTTTATTTAGAAAATCAATAAAAATACTCCAATTATTACCAAGTGCTTAGAAAATAATTTAGAATATTTTTATGAATTTTATTAATTTTAAGATTTTTTTTATTTTTTAATTATTTTAAATATATAAAATAGACTAAAAATGAAGTTTTTATTTTACTTCAAATTTATTTTTATAAAATTCCTCTAATCACAGAGAACTCCAAAAACTAAGTTATATAATTTTTCAAGTTATATTTTAATTATTAAAAATCATTTTTAGTACCAAAAATGTTAATTAACTTGAAAAATCAATTTGAGATATTAAATGAAATTTAAATGTTTTGAAATTTTTATGGGGAGTTCTCTGGAGTTTATGTTTTAGTGGAAACAAAAAATTAAGTCATTTAGATATCTATGTTACCCCAAATTAATTTTCTTTGTGTTCTAGGGTTGGTGAAGATTAAGTGTATTCTTAATGACTTAACTCATGAAATTATTTCCAGAGGATCTGCTAGTCATGGTGAACCTTCCAAAATTTTCTTGTAATTTTCTAATCAACATGCTAATTATCATAATTAATTTATGCAAATAATAGACATAAAGTTAAAAAATATGGATCTTTGTCTATGGACCTCCTCTGACTTTAAAAAAATGAGAAGATATCCCCCAAATATAGAGGCAACAACATGCTAAAATTTCAATCCATTGTGATATTCCTATATGCATGGAGAATCAAAATATTCAAATCAGTGTTTAATAAATTAAAAATAAAATATACATCACATGGACTTAAAATTATTTCCACATTATTTTCCTCTGTTCACTGAGTAAGACGATATTTTTATTTTATTTTTATGGTTTTTCTACACCAAGATATGAATTTTTAAAGTTATAGCTATTTATTTAAATAAATAAATCCCTATTTTTCTATTTAATGATTGTATCCTAGGTAGCTCCGAAGGCACACGTGGCGCCATCTGATTGGATGTTGCCATGCACGTAGCCGCTGACTCGGCCCGCGGTTCATGTAAGAAAGCATTGTCCGGCTCGATCGCCTCCGTCCATCCGATACACGCGCGATCAGATGACTCCCCATCATCGTCCCCAATAGAGTGATCTCGTGATTGTCCACACTAAAAACATTAAGATCTCGGCCTAGACTCAACCAAATCACTTCGAGTTTGATCCTATGGACTCGTCTAAGTGAACATATCCATACGGTAATCATGCAATTAAATCAATCCTAACCAAATGGAGAATCAAAATAAGCTCGGGAGGAAGAGGAGATCAATACCTTGGCTTTGAGAGGTGAAGCTTCGATCAAAGATGATTGGCACGTTTGTTGGGGTCCAAGGAGGCTAGGGATTAAGCCTCTGGTTATGGTGCAAAGACTAAATAGGATTTCAACCAAGGTGGATTTTAGGTGTTGGTCTTGAGCTAAGCTAGAGGCTTTGTGGAAGGGGGATTTGATAGGGCTTTTCCTTCTCTCACTGTGGTGAAGGTGTGGGTAATTTTAATTTAGTTTTGGTGGAGTGTATAGGTATGTGGAGCTCTATCCTGTCTCTGGCAAAGTGTTAAGCTCAAAAATTGGGCTCTGACAAGGAGATTCAGGGCAATGTGATGGTTGGATTGCACTGAGGAGGTCTCAAAGAGACTCTGTGGGTAGTTTGGAGGGGTCTCTCTGAGAAAATTTCAACACACCTCCTATGGCTGTGGAGGTGAGATTTTTATAAAAATGGTTAAGGGGTGGCTCGCAGAGCCAATGTTTGGGTGTATTGTGATGCTTAGGGGGAGGGCAGATGAGCTCTATCATTTGATTTGAGTGAGGTGGCCTCTGGGTTTGATTTGGGTGAAATTCAAGAGGGGGTGGCCCTCAGTTTTAGCTTCTCTGGTGACTAGGCCGGCCATGGCAAGGGGAGGTGGCTTGGAGCTCAGGGAACCCAAGGGAATATGTCACAGCAATTTAATGCAATGAGGTATTATTTTGGCAAAGATATCTTAAACCTAAGCAAAAATGAAAATCAAATCCCTTAAGTTGAGAGTCCCTTGGTCCATGGCTCATCTTGCTTGGGTTAGATGGTTTTTGGCTCAGTCTTAGGGTCCAAATAATGGCTGGGGTGGAGTTAATTTGATGGCTTTAGGGTGGTTAGGCCACATTTAGTGCATGGGTCCAAGTGAGTGCAAATGACCAAAATTTGGGTTTGGGCTAGGCTAGCCATGTTAATTGGTCCAAATAAACATTGAATTTGGTGTATATGATCATAAGGAACAACTTTGATGAAGGATGAAAGTGCTTTTGAGTTTAATTGGATGGTCAATTTGGAGGAATTTTAAAATTTGATCAATTTGGGCATATTGGGCTAGGTTTGGGTCTAGTTTGGGTTAACCTTGGGTCAGGTCCAAATTGATTGTTGTGAATGGTCAATAGGGATCTCATGAAGAGTTTTCAACGTAAATTGGGTTCCAATTTTGGGGTTAAGGCATTCAATTTGATGAGATTAGGTCATGTGGCCAAAATTGGGGCTTTGATCTAAATCAAAGTTGGGCTCAAATGATGGACTAATTGGGCTTGAATTTGGTCTAGATTGGTCATATCAAGGGTGAATTTGAGTTTAGAATTGAAATTGGGGAAATTAAGACCAATTTGATAGACATTTAAGGTAGATTTGGGAAAAAATGGGTCTTTAAAAGGCAATTTGGGGCTTTTGGTCAAAAATGGTCAAATTGGCCAAATTGGGTCATGTGGTAGTTGAATAAAATGATATCGGGAATACTTGAGAGGTTTTGAGAATTTTTTGGATTTTTTGGAAATTTTGGAATTTTGGGCTAAATTTGGGGTATTTTGGTAATTTGGCAAATTTTGGTGATTTTGGGTAGCTTGGGTGTTTTCAAGGTGTTTGAAATAATTTTTGAACCAATTTGGGTATTTTGGGTAAATTTGGGAATTTTGGCCAAATTTGGGGTTCCAAAGGTACCTAGGTAATTTGGGGGAGTTTAGGGGCAAAAGGCTAGGTTGGGTATCTTGGTAGAGTTGGAGTACCAATCACCATCAATAAGCCATGGACCAATGGAAACCCCATTTTGGGTCATCTATGTAGTGGTCTTAGCTAAACCCTAGCCTAGGGCTAGTGGGTTTAAGGGACCACCTACATGAGTCTCCTAAAAGTATCAAGGGGCCAAAGCCAAGAAGTTTAAGTTTAGGATTGTGAGTGATTATGAGTGTAAGTATATACCTTAAGCCCTAGGCCAACACCCTGGGTTAACCCTAAGGTCCAGTAGTCCTAAGGGTGACTCATCTTGAGTTCCCCTATAATGACCCCACCTACTAAGTGATGGAGGTTAGGACCAATACGTGGAATTTCAAGTTGAGTAGAAAAGAGTTTGGAATTTCTAATGATGAGGGTTCCTTTTCTAGTTTTCTAAGAATAGTCAATAGGAAAGTCCTTTGGCTAGACCTTAGGCTACTAAAGCGGAAAAACTAAACCTCAACCAAAAGTGAGGTGAACATGTATCTTTCTCATGAAGTCTGAGTAGTTTCCTTTATCTTTCTCTCTACTCTGAGATATGGTGAAATGAAGAGATAATTTGGATGTACCAATGTTAAAATATAAAATAAAATGTGATGGTTTTTCAACTCCGCTCTTAATTTACTTTTTGATTTGGCCAATTGAATTGTTAAAATATGTTGTGAAACATATGATCCAGAAAATGGAGTATGAGTTCTACAACAAAGTGAGAATCACATTTAAGTCCATGAAGAAGTATTTCATTCATGTAATTAAGTGCAAATAAATAAGAAAATATACATTTTTTAGTGTAGAATTGGAGATTTCTAGGGTGACAGACTAAAAATTCCCAATTCGATCTTAGTGTTTAAAAACTAATGCAAGAGTTAGCCTTCAAGGGAAGGGAAGTGGGAGCTCTGAAGTGCGATCCAGTATCCTCCTAGCCTAGCTAAAGATTTAGGGACTAAATCTAAGATTAGCCAATAATTTTCTATAACATCAAATCAGGATAGAGAATTAAAATTTCTCCTATTTGGCATAATACAAATTTAGACCATTTATCTCGTCCCATTTCACATAAAATCTCATTGTTGTGAGAAAGATACTTTTTCATATAATAAAACTTCATCACATAAATATACTTTAGTAGTTACTATTTTAAACTTTGCATTTAAATTCTACTAGTAGTTAATAATTTAGCTTTGATAGTATCTTAAACATTCAAAATTAGTGATTGTAATTTTGTTTTATTTCTATGAATTTCCTAGTTAATTTATCATTTCAAATTTAAACCTTCCTCGTGGGATCAATATTTGGTGCTTAAATAGAAAGGCTTATATTACTTGATAACGATACGTATACTTGTGTAGAATCCCAACATTAAGTGTTTAACATTATTATTCATAAAAAACAACATCAAACTTTTGACACTGTTGTAAAGCAAAGTCAACTTTATTAATTTTACACAACTATATTCACTCAGGATCAAGACCCAGCTGAAGAGTCAAGGGGTTGCAATAATGAATGTAGAAAACCAACTGGGCTAGATTATTAACTCAATTAACAATCATCCTTCATTTAACTTCAACCCACAAAATTAGGAGTAATTTTTAGAAGAGGTTATTATTCAGATGGACACTCAGTTGGAAAGTTAAGGGGCCACAATAAGGAATATAGAAAACCAACTGGAGCAGATTTTTAATTCAATTAATAGTTATCCTCTAGAGATTTTACCCAGTGAACCTAAGATAGACCCTAAGGAGAAGAATGGCGGGCAAGATAAAGCTATACAACTAAAAGGTGGAAGAGAATTGAGGGATATGGTTAAATAAAAGTTGAGTTGAGAAAAAAGGAAAAATAAATTGAAAGGCCAATGGAAGAAATTGCTAAGGACTTTGAAAAGCCATCAACCTAGATAAATATAGAAAGACCGCCGCCTCCATTTCCTCAACCACGAGGTGAAGAATTAGAAGATCACTTGAGACAGAAGAGTAATCTAGTAGAAATTGATTTAGAATCGGAATCATCTAGACAGAAACCGATCCAAAATTTAGAAGATCTTGAATTATCATATAGATATTTATTTCTTATAAATTTTAAGGATGATATTAATAGGTAAATCGAGAAAATCATTAGAAGAATATTAAATCTAGAAAGAAACATAAGGAACAATAACTTGAATCAATCCAAAACGAAAAAGCTGAAAGAAAAACTAAAATTTGAAGATTTAGTAGGAATCCTATGATCTGAAAAAGATTGAGTGATTGATCAAGAATTAATTAAATAGAATTTTGATCCAAGAGGATTCGTATGTCGGGCTGACGACTTTAAACCAAGCACTTCATGGGAGGCAGCCCATAGGTTATTAGTGTTAGTGTGTTTGTTAGTTGTTATTGTTTGAGGTTTCTTGTGTTTTGTTTTAGTGATTATTGATCAATTTAATTGATGTTAGTAGATGTTTGGATTGTTAGTAGATTGATTTGATCTTTGTGTATCATGAGGGAGGTGATTCCTTAAATTTAACTAAATGATTAAGCTCACTCTTGGGATGACCACCCGCTGAAACCTTAAGCATAATAAGACAAGTAACTCCTAGCCCACTCATGGGTTAATTGAGATATATACTAAGCCTAACTTAAAAACATAAATTTAACTTGGATGATCTAATTAATAGTCTAGCAAGACTAGAATGAACTTAAAATGATCTAAAGGATTCCAAATTTTTCTAGAGTTATTCTTTGTAAATGATTGTTTCAATAAGTGAATGTGATCTCCTGAGAGTTCTAAAGATTTGATCAATTTCAGTGTCAAAAGAGGTGAGGTCAGCCTTAAAAACAACAAGCAAACCTATGTAGGAACAGTCAAAACAATCCATGTGAGTCGGTCTACACACACACATGCAATGCACACACAATATGCAAGAAAAAGACCAATAAATTAAACAACAAATGTTTTTTTGCTTCATAATTTTTTTCAGCTTTTTAACTTTTTTCAGCATCTGCAAGAAAATATAATAGCAATATAGATGCAATAACAATGATAACAAACACAAAATATATAATAAAAATAATAAAATAAAAAGTGTCAAGCCTAGATCTAAAGCCTTTCAACTAAAAATACATTTCTAAAAATATATTATCTTGCACCTTTTTTAAGAAATCTCCATATATAATTGATCATTTCTTAGGTGTTCCTATAGTTCTTTCTATTAAACAAGTATTTCTTATTTTTTATTATTTTTTAGTCCAATAAATCATTTTTGGCAATTCCAATAAATGAATTTTTAGGATATAAAATTGATACCACATAGAAATAGAAAAACAAAAGCATCAGTCAGACATAGCTAACCAAAAGATAAGATCACTAAATATATGGAATATTTGTTATTTAAATAAATATAGTTGAGAGTATCAAAAACCTTTTTATGATATTCTAGCTGATGATCACTCATTATATTTAGACATGTATTTTTACAAATTACCTGAACCATATAATATCATATAGAGCCAAGAGTTTACAAAAGTACATCCAATGACATCACTTTAAGAAGTTGAATACATTACACTTTAGAAAAAATAGCTAAAGCATGTCAGCATATAAGATTACATAAATAAAATAAATAATATAAATAATCATTATGTTGTGAGAAATCTAACTTTCCTCAACAATAATGTTGTTCCTCTTCCCATAACAAATCCAATTATCCTGCAAAAAATAAAAAAAAAAATTCTTTAAGAAAATACAAAAAAGGCATTTTGATACAAATAAAAGAACTTTTAGAAAAAAAGAATAATAATATAGATAATAATAAATTAAGATGGTAGATTTGTAAAAAAAAAAGACATTACGCTAATAAATGTCCTCAAAGAAGTAAAATAAGCCATGTAAAATCAGTAGCCATCATCAAAGAAAATAACTTAGAACTATTTTCATTTTTTCTTACATTGAAAGTGAAGAAAAGATATATCAATAATCATAAACCAAAGATAATCTAATAAATATAAGCTATTTTGATAATGAAATAGAAGAATACTTATATTATGATTAATGAAAGAAAGATCTGAAATTGATATAATTAATAATAATTCAATCAACTATGAATGACAACTTACCCTATCTGAAGATTCTTACATCAAAATAAGAAAAAAAAATTATCTCTAGGAACAAAAGACTGTTTTGACATGCCCATATTTTTATGGAAGAGATCTATACACTATAGTATTAGAGAAGGAGAACATCCAATAGATCTAATAAACACAAAAGGAAAAACTAAAATACCTCTATAAAACCAACAAATAAAAAGAAAAGATTTAGAAAGAATAAAAAATCCTAAGAAATATAAACATATACTCTTTTGTGGAAGTCAAATCATAATCAAAGCATATTTTTGAAAGGGTATTGATAAGTTAATCACTATCTGGATATATGATGATAGAATTATACACTCTAAAAAAGACGCTTTGTTAGGAATTATACAAGGAAATTTATGTTATCAAACCTTAATTTTCAATTTACACCCTAATTATGCTATGAATATAAATGATAAACAAGTTGATAGATCTCTAACATTAGAACACCAATTAGATGGAGTAAAATTGAGAGAAGGTGGTATTGTCTATAGCATTATGCATCAAATTGCATATGCCTATAATATTCAACACAATACAACAACATTTAAACCACATACTGACCCAATCCATCTAGATCCATTCTTCTCCCATATAGGACAAACTATACAACTCGAAGAAATTAATAAGTTAGAAATCACACCACCCTCATCTAATATACTCCTAGATTTTGAAGAAGATAAAAATTTTGGTAGTCAGCGCTATTCAAAACTAACATACCTAGAAAATAATAAATTACTATACAACCCATGACACTTTTGGATAAAAATAAATCTATTATATTCAGACCAACCCCAACTACAAGAGAATATAATAACAATCAGTTATTACTTACTGCTCATTACATTTCGCCATATAAAAAATGTAATATCTTACTAGACACGTGATGACATGAATCACACATAGATCAAAACTTAATACCACAAAATTTGCATACACTAATAGATAAACCCTACATCTATCAAGATTATTTAGGTCAAAAGCATCTTTGTACATATAAAGTAAATAATTTTTTTGAATTTTGGGTTATAAATAACCATAGATTAGATTTTCAACACTCATTTATAATGGATGATAAAAATTTAAACTGTATTTTAGTAGGAATGGATTTTATCCAACAACATACAATAACACTTACACATGAAAATATTAATATAGATAATTATACAAATCCATGAAGTACAGTTTCATAGTTATATTCGGGTTGAATTATATATTCCCACTTATGAACTTACCCCTATACAAGCTTTATGTGATAGAGGAAGGGACATCACAGTATGTAGAAAATGCATAATACCGCAACACATACCAATTCATTCCCAAGAATTACTAATAGAAACATTTAATGCTACCCAAACTATAAACCAGTATTGAATCAATCAATACTTTATAATACAATCTGTCCTATTAAAAATACAAAATTATGGTGTCTATCCGATAATGGTCCCGATATAATTCTAGGTAATAATTTCCTTAAATCATTATCGTCATTTACACAAACTGATAATAACATCATTCTAGTAAGTTCAAACGGCTATTCACTAAACTGCCCAATTATGCAAACACCTCAATTTCACTATACCATACTTATTTTTCACAGCCAACATGGTGATTATCCCCTTGATCAAAACTTGAAAAATTCATTCCCTCATTTATTCAATAATAATCCATGTATGGAAACTATAACCTCTCTTAAAAATTCCAAACTTAATGAGTTACAGTCTTTTGCTAGTTCATTATTTAAGCAATCATTCTCAGAAAATCCATTACAATTTTATAAACAAGATGAACCAATAGCTAAAATAGAACCAATTAACATTGCCCTTATTATAAGAGTAAGACTCATGAAATACACCTCTAAAGACAAGAAAGAATTCCAAATTCAAATTAGAAAATTGTTAGATCAAAAATTAATAGAACCTAGCAAAAGCTCAAATAGTAGCCCAGCCTTTTTAGTTAGAAAACATGTCGAGCAAATAAGAGGAAAGGCAATATTAGTAATTAATTATAAAAAGCTGAATGATACTACTAAATTTGACGGATACTTCTTATCTAATAAAGAAGTATTAATCAATCATATTAAGACAACTAAATGGTTCTCTAAGCTAGACTGCAAGTATGGATTTTGGCAAATAAGAATTCATCCAACAGTCATGAATTTACTGCATTTAGTACACCTCAAGGACACTATCAGTAGAATGTATTGTCACTCAGTTTAAAAAATGCCCATTAGATATTTCGTAGAGGAATGGATACTATTTTCAGTGAACTATCACAATTTTATCTTATATACGTAGATGATATTTTAATATTCAGGCAAACCATTATTGAATAATTAAAACATCTAACTCTACTTAGGCCCAAAAACATGAATAGTATTAAGTAAGAAAAAAGAAGTCTTTATAACCAACACCATTGAATTCTTAGGACTTATAATAGATAAAAACTCCATTGATTTACAAGAACACATATTTAAAAAAATATGTTCTTAAATTGCATGGGGTGCAGTTTAAAATTGCATGGGGTGCAGTTCTTAAAGACAAAGGAAATAGTATTGAATTCTTATGTAAATATATCTCAAGAACTTATACCACTACATAACAAAATTATCATATAAATGAGAAAGAATTATTAACAATAAAGAAAGCAATTAAAAAATTTGAAATAATTTTAAATGAAACATTTTTAATTAGAACAGACAATAAATCTGCTATTTCTTTCATCAAAGGAAAAATTTTTGATTCATTACTAAATAAAATATTAATTAGATCTCAAAGTTGGTTCTTTGCATATACATTAGATTTATAATACATAGAAAGAAATAAAAATAATCTTTCTACCATACTAACACACAAATTATGCAGGAATGAAATATAGATGATGAAAATATGGATATTTATGATATAACCAGCGATACTGAAGAAAAATCTAATCCAAATATAACCAATTATCTAGAAATTGTTTATCTACAAATTAAAAAATTAGAATGTGAAATTATTTTAAGCAATAACATTCTAAATGAATTATTTAAAATAAAAAAAATATCTCAGTGGAGAAATATTAGGGGAAGAGTTACCATCTTTATCAGTATTAAAGAAAATTAGAGATTTGCATGTATCAAAATCACTAGAAAAGAAAATAAAGAAAAAGCTAAAGCATCCCCTTCAATTATTGAAAATGAAGAAACAACTTCTTCAAAAGCCCCTACATATGCAAAAATACTACATGACACATCTACAAAAAAAGATCACAGAAATATCATAAGAACAACAACAATTATCTTTTTTATGAAGAGAGAGTTAATTCTCAGATTTATTTCCATACAACTGGAAAATATCAAGTTACTTATATCCACAGAAATATTGATATAAAGTTTGTCTCAGACTTATACAAATGCAAATTAATTAATATGATATATTTAGAGGATGATTGTCGTCTAAAAGAATTACGGAAGCCTATTATTGAAGCAATGGATACTTTCCACCAAGTAGTTAAACACTGGAATTTATTTATTAAATTATATTAAACTCATCCTGAAATAAAAGGAGTTATTTCCCTAATACAAATTGGAATTAGTAGTGAGCCCTACACCCCTAAATACAAACTTACAAAAAAATTATTTCAGAGATCAACAGCTAAAAACTTATGTCAAATATGGATTGAGATAAAGAAAATTAACCATTCAAATATTTGGGTTTATTACTTCTCAGAAAAGTTATTCATATATAGTCACTATAAATAACCTACTAAAGAGATTCACAAATTAATGTATAGGAAGTGGATCTCTATTGTTAGCAAAAAAAAATTAGTCTTAAGCAAAGTGACCAAAGAATTATTTTGGCAGAATTTACAGAGGGAGAAAATTCACAAATGTATGTATTGTCAAAAAAGAGATACTATACAAGGGATATGAGAATTACTTGAAGCAATGAGTAGTGGGAGCCAGATGTAAGAAGATAAGCATAAAGATGTAAAGTAAAACAATATTTGAAGAATTATTCCAACAAAAGCAAACCAATTCTTATCAACAAAGAATATTTTGAGAATTATTCCAACAAAAGTGGATGCTCATTTGCTATACCAGCCTGGAAAGAAGCATCAATTATTTCATTTAATGTCTGTAGTGACAATTAATGTATTCTTTTCTCTTCTATTTAAGGCTCTTTCTCTTCTTCTTTTGTAAACTAAATATATGTGTTTGTCATTGAGGCTAATTAGTTTCTTCCTGCTCGACGTCTGTAAGTTTTTCTTTCAAGTATTAATGTATATTATATTATGCTTCTTTTCTTAAAAAACATGTTTTGTTCCATCTTCATTCTTATCTACTCTAGCTGTGCATAGAATAGGAAACGAACAAATGTTGTGCTTTAAATCACTGAAGTAATTTCATAAGTTTGTGGTTCGTAAGGACCTGTATGGTCTTGTTGAGCCCTAACTTTTTCTATAAACCCACATAAAAAGGTGCAAGATGAACTACATATTCTAAAGTCAAACACTAGAATAGTTTTAAATCTTAATAGGATAACATTATTCTAAATTTTGAAGCGAAAGCATAATAGACCGTAATACTTTAAGATAATCATTCAGATAGAAAAGTAGGAAGAAATTCATAAATATGGACAAGGATTTTGAAGAATTTGATATAAGATTAAGACAATTAAAAAGAAATGAAATGAATCATATTTGAGAGATTGAAGAAATATTATATAAATTAAAAAAATAATCTAAATTCTGAAAATATTCCTAAATGAATGTCAATAAAAGACTATTGACCTCACTTTTGGTTGAGATTTAGTTTTTCCTCTTTAGTAGCCCAAGGCCTAGTTATAGGAGTTTCCTATTGACTATTCTTAGAAAACTAGACAAGGAATCCTCACCATTAGAAATTCTACACTTTCTTTACTCAACTTGAAGTTCCACATTTTGGTCCTAACCTCTAGCACTTAGTAGGTGGGGTCACTATGAGGGAACTCAAGATGAGTTACCCTTAGAACTGCTGGACCTTAGGGTTGACCCTGGGTGTTGGTCTAGAGCTAAAGCAATCACTTGCAATCACTTGCACTCACAATCACTCACAATCCTAAACTTAAACTTCTAGGCTTTGGTCCCTTGATACTTTTAGGAGACTTATGTAGGTGGTCCCCTAAACCCAATAGCCCTAGGCTAGGGTTTAGCTAAGACCACTACATAGAGGAAACAAAATGGGATTTCCATTGGTCCATGGCTTATTGATGGTGGTTGGTACTCCAACTCTACCAAGATACCGAAACTATCCTTTTGCCCCTAACTTCCCCCAAATTACCTAGATACCGTCGGGACCCAAATTTGGCCAAAATTCCCAAATTTACCCAAAATACCCAATTTTGTTCAAAAATCATTTCAAACACCTTGAAAACATCCAAACTACCCAAAATCACCAAAATTGGGCAAATTACCAAAATACCCTTCTTTACCCCAAATTTCCAAAAATTCCAAAAAATCCCAAAAATTTTCATAACCTCCCAAATATTTCCAATTTCATTTTTCTAAACTATTACATGAGCCAATTTGGCCAATTTGACCATCTTTGACCAAAACCCCCAAATTGCCCTTTAAAGGCCCATATGTCCTCAAATTACCCCAAATGGCTATCCAATTGGTCTCAATTTACCCAAATTTCAATTCTAAACTCAAATTCACCCTTGATTTGACCAATATATATCAAATCCAAGGTCAATTAGTCCATGATTTGAACCCAACTTTGAGCCAAACCAAAACCCCAATTTTGGCCCCATGACTTGGTTCCACCAAATTGAACCCATAGGCCAATCAATTGGCCAAAATTTGAGTTGAAAAACCTTCATAACATCCCCATACATCAAACTTGACCTTCAAGTGGCCTTGTTGAGGCCTCAATTTCATTTGATTTCAACCTAAGTCCAAAAATCCCTAAATTTGCCTCACATTAGCCATGTCCCTAAACTTCACCAAATTGAGGGCCTTAACCCCAAATTTTTCACTCTATGTATTCATGAAAAATTTTTACAACATCTTGCTTGATCATGTCAACCATTCAATTTGGACTTAGCCCAAGGATAGCCCAACCTAGGCCAATGTCTAACCCAACATGCCCAAATTGGCCAAATTTCAAAAATCCCTCAAATTGACCTACCAATTATACTCAAAATCACTTCAACCCTTCACCAAAAATCTTCATAACAATCATCTACACAATTTTGATCAATTAATTGGGTCAATTGACATGGCTAGCATAGCCCAAACCCAAGCTTTGATCAATTGAACCCACATTGAACCCATGCACTAAAAATGGCCTAACTACCTCATAGTCTCCAAATTAATGACTCCACAACCATTATTTGGACCCTAGTGACCAGCCTAAACCTCTTAAAACCACCTAAACTAAGACATGGACCAAAGGTCCCATAAATTAAGGGATTTCATTCCATATTTGCTTCAGCTTAGGATATTATTGCCAAAAGAAAGCCTAAACACATTAAGTTGCTTTGACTGATTCCCCTGGATGCCCTGATCACCTAGCCACCTCCCTCTGCCATGGTCGGCTGGCCTAGTCACCGCAGAAGCTCAAAATTGAGAGCCACTCCAATGGAACTTCACCCAAATCAAACCTAGAGGCCAGCTCAGCCAAATTAAAATGTAGAGCTCCTCTGCCCTCCACCTAAGCAGTACAATGCACCCCCTAATTGGCCATGACAGTCACCCTTAGCCATTTTTATAAACGTACCTCCCACGGCCATGGGAGGAGGTGCTCAAAATTTCTTAGAGAGACCTCTCCAAACTGACCACAAAGCTTCCCTAAGGTCCCCTCAGTGCATTCCAACTGTTTTCCCTCACCAATTTTCATTGTCGGAGTTCAATTTTGAGCTCAAAATCTTGCCGGAAATCAGGACAGAGCCCAATATACCTCCATAGTCCACAGAACTCAAATTAACTTCACCCACACCTTTACAACAGTGAAAGAAACTTAAGCCCATCAAATTCCCCTCTCATAGAGCCTCTACCATAGCCTAGACTAACACCCAAATCCGGCTGCGATTGAAATCATACCTAGGCTTTACACCAAGACTAGAGACTCAATTCCTAGTCTCTTTGGATCACAATGAACGTGCCAAGACTCACTGATTGAAGCTTCACTTCTCAAAGCAAAGGTATAAAACTTCTCTTTCTCCCAAGCCTATTTGAACTCTCCATTTGTTTTAAGTTGATTTCATGGCATCATAACTGTATGGATATGTTCCTCTAGTCTAGATGAGCATTTTAAATAAAAAATTCACTTAATTTGGTTAAAAAATGAGAGAGATCTTAAGGCTAGAAGATGGACAGTTCTCGGGCTAGGCTATCGGGGACGTTGACGGACCGTCGTCCGATCGCGTGTGTATCAGATGGACGGTCGAGATCAAGCCGGACAGCGCTTCCTAACATAAATCGCGGGCCGAGTCAGCGGTGAGGTGGATGGCAGCATTGAATAGGAGCACGCCGCGTGGAGCTTTAGAGTGGCCGTAAGTTGATGTGGCGCCGCGCTTTTAAATAGATAAATAGGGATTTAAGAAATCAGAAAATTATCCCTATCTTTAAAAATCCATATCTTGGTGTAGAAAAATCATAAAAATAAAATAAAAATACTCTCTTGCTCAGTGAACAAAGGAGAATAATGTGGAAATAATTTTAAGTCCATGTGATGCATATTTTATTTTTAATTAATTAAACACTCATTTGTATGTTTTGATTCTCCATGCATGTAGTGATATCACTATGGCTTGAAATTTTAGCATGTTTTTGCCTCTGTTAAAAGAAACATTCTCTGATTTTTCCAAAGTCAGAGGAGGTCCCTAGCAGAGAATCAAAATTTTCAAGTTTATGTACATTATTTACTTAAGATAATCATGGAAATTAGCATTTTGCTTAAAAAAATCCAAGAAAATTTTGAAAGGTTTATAATGACCAGAGAGCCTTTGGGAAAATTTCTCATAAGCCAAGTCATTCAAAATACACCTAATCTTCACAAACTCTAAATCACTAAGATAATTAATTTTGAAAAAATACATACAACAAAATGACTTGATTTTTTATCCCCACTATTATTTAGGATCCAGAGAACTTAGCATAAAAATTCCAAAGTATTTTGATTCCATTTGATGGACTAAATTGATTTTTTAAGTTAAATAACATCTTTGGCACTTAAATGATTTTTAGAAATCAAAATATAACTCAAACATTTATAAAAACTTATTTTTGAGTTCTCTGTGATTAAGGGTATTTTCTAAAAGTAAAATGGAGTTTAAAATAAAAACTTGATTTTTAACCTATTTTAAATATTCAAATAATTAAAAATCCAAAAAAATTAAAAAAATAATAAAATACATAGAAATGTTATAAATTACTTCCTAAGCACTTAGGAATAATTAGAATATTTTTCCTAATTTTCTAAATAAATTTGCTGAATTTCAAAGCTTAAAAATAATTTTTTAAAGGCTAAAATGGGTTTTCACTAAGAATAATTCCAAATAAATCAAATCAAAATTTTCTCCTCTGAGTTCTCTTACTTTAGGAAGATTTTTCAAAAATATAAAACTTAATTTTCTCCATTTAAAATATTTTATATTTAATAAATACCCCAAAATTTAATAGAATTGTTAAAATTCAAATAAAATTCAAATAAAATTTAAAAAATCATGAAATTTGGTCCAAAGGCTTTTCTAGTCTAGGTGTACCTCTAGTAAAAAATTCAAGAGATTAGAATTTACCTAGGTCAAGTTAGGAATTTCCTTTAAAAATTCATTTTTTTGCTTGAAAATAATTATATAAATTAAATTAAATTTTTAAAAATCACAATTTCTTCTCTGATGTCTTAATTGACCCATGAATGAGGTAGGATAAAAATTTCAAAGTCATTTGAATTGAATTTGACAAATTATGAAGTGTTAGAGCCTTAGGGGTAAATGTGTAATTTTGGAAATTTAGCCTTAATTAACATTTATGTTTAATTCAAGGAGGGAAATGAGTAACCTCTGATCTTAATTTGGATGTTTGAAATACAAGGGGGTAATTGGTATAAACCAACCTCACTTTCTTAATTGAAAAGATTAGTTAATAAATTTCTAAAAATTATTAGAATTTGGAAGTTTATCAAAATAAAATGAACCCAGGGCTTAGGGGTATGACTTTTGAAGTCAATAATTAATCAATTTAATACACTTATTTTGATTTTCGACTTAGGGGTATAACTTTTGAAGTCAATAATTAATCAATTTAATACCCCTATCTTGATTTTCGACTTAGGGGTATGACTTTTGAAGCCAATAATTAATCAATTTAATACCCCTATTTTGATTTTCACTTAGGGGTATGACTTTTGAAGTTAATAATTAATCAATTTAATACCCCTATTTTGATTTTCAAAAAATCCAAGTCATGAATCATGATCACTTAAAGCTTAACCATTTTCAAAACTAATTAAGACACTCACCTAGATTAATCCAAATCATGAATCAAGACCACCTAAGGCTTAACCTTTTTCAAAACTATCTTGGACTTAGGGGTATGACTTTGGAAGCCAATAATTAATCAATTTAATACCCCTATCTTGATTAGGACTTAGGGGTATCTTTTGAAGTCAATAATTAATCAATTTAATACCCCTTATTTTGATTTTCGACTTAGGGGTATAACTTTTGAAGTCAATAATTAATCAATTTAATACCCCTATCTTGATTTTCGACTTAGGGGTATGACTTTTGAAGCCAATAATTAATCAATTTAATACCCCTATTTTGATTTTCACTTAGGGGTATGACTTTTGAAGTTAATAATTAATCAATTTAATACCCCTATTTTGATTTTCAAAAAATCCAAGTCATGAATCATGATCACTTAAAGCTTAACCATTTTCAAAACTAATTAAGACACTCACCTAGATAGGGGTATGACTTCTGAAGTCAATAATTAATCAATTTAATACCCCTATTTTGATTTTCAAATAAAGGTATAACTTTTGAAGTCAATAATTAATCAATTTAATACCCCTATCTTGATTTTCAAATAAATATGACTTTTGAAGTCAATAATTAATAAATTTAATACCCCTATCTTGATTTTCAAATAAAATTCAAATCATGAATCATGACCACTTAAAGCTTAACTCTTTTCAAAATTAAGTAAGACACTCACCTCGGGGTATGAATTTTGAAGTCAATAATTAATCAATTTAATACCCTTATTTTGATTTTCAAATAAAATTCAAATCATGAATTATGACCACCTAAAGTTTAATCTTTTCAAAGCTAGTTAAGACACTCACATAGGTCTTAAGGGTTTAGTAGTGACTTGGGCTAAATCAAGTTTCATTTAAATAAAGATTAGAAAAGTAAACATCATTTAAAATTAAAACATCTATCAAAAACTACAAGCTTAATTAGGACCAAAATTTGGCTAAGTGTTCCAATAACACTAACTTGCCTCTTTAAGGGTCTTCACCCACTTAATCTTCAAAATTAATATACAAATGATAATTACATTACTGTTAGGGATAATTGAGACATCAATGTTCACTGAGCACTAAGGGTGTTTACAAGATGAATTATTAAGCAAAATAATAAGTTTAAAAGGACTCGGAATTTTCCACCAGGCAGCGAGAGAGTAGCACAGACCTGCTTTTTTATCTAGATCTGTTGGATACCTCGGAGATCTACTAAACTTAATATATTTTGCTTGGCAACATCACCTTAATTAAAAAACCCACCAAGATATGATCTAGGATTAAATAATTCGTCAAAATTTTACTTCTATGTTTCATATAAACTGCCATAACATGTCTTTTGAGTTTCAGGTGGTGGAAAGAGAAGACTCGCCTGGTATGCTTATACAGTTTTCAGCGTTATCTTTCTTGTACTTTCATACTGCACTTTTATACCTGCAAATTTGCATGCTAAACAACGATGTCACCCTGCATGAAAACTAAAACTATCCAGGATACCCACAAAACCAAAACCAAAACCAAAACAAAAACCAAAATTAAAATCACAACATTCAAAATATAAAACAACTCAAAATATAATCAAAAACATCACACAAAACTACATCTTCAACTAAATTAAGACATCTCTATCGGATAAAGGGGAATACCTCAGAGGAGTAACCTATGGTTGCTAACGAGGCTTCCCACAGTCTAAATGAAATTATTGAACTCATTAAGTTGAGTTTAGTAAGTAAATTTGGATTGAGTGAATCCAATAGAAAATAGTGGTGCCAGAACAAGGGAACCGTAGGATCCTAACCGGTGTCACTCTAATCAACTTTAACATGCCCCCATAAAATTTAAAGAACTTCAACCATAGGGCCACCTGATTTGACATTATAACTTGACACACTAGAAAACGCAAACTCGTCGCGGCAAGGAACTTGGAGCTAGCATGGTGGGCAACACGACCATCTTCAACAGCAAAACCTGTCTTACCCAGCTAAACCAATCTTTCTTCCATAGACTTAAACAACAAAGCCATAGGACTTTGAGGTTGCTTGCTTATGCAACGTAAATCCTTACCTTATCTTTAGGCCTTTGTATAGCCCTCCTATACAATATAGGCCCTAACTCGTCTTAGGATTCTGAGGTCGTCGTCCGTCACGACCTAAATCCTCACATTATTCAAGCTATTTGTGTGATAGTTTCACACGAATGTAAGCCCTAACAAATAAAATTGGCAGGATGAAACACCTAAATATTTCTCCTCAAAATTGAAGCTAAACATTAGGTTAGCTTGGGAAGTCACTGAGGTTCTCCTCTGGATTCATGACATCTCATAGTTCTTTCTCCTTTGGACTTTACAACAAAATGTTCCAAATTTGAACCATTCCCCTTTCATACCTCTTTGTCCAATCTCATTGAAAAGTCTTATCCTTTTGAAATCGTTGAAGATAATGCTTCCTGATTTTTTTTTTTAGAGTCTTCTTAGGTGACTTTGGTCATTTAAGATGTAATTAACTATAGGGGCTTGCCCTTATAGGAAGTATGTCCGAACCCAGCTTAATATAAACCCTATTTAATTCTTTATATTAAATAGGGGAACTTGTCGACAAATATTAAGGTTTCATAGACCAAATGGATTTCATATATTCCTTAGTTTATTTGATCGAGACTCATCCTCAAGTCTTGTGTTTATCCTTCGGGATAGATACAAGATTTGAGGTACAGTGCACTTTCATTTAAACTATGAAAAATATGGGGTTAATTTGATTTCATATTTTTCTAAACTAAATATATATGTAAATTAAAACATCCTTCTGAAGCGGGCAACGGGATTTCGATTCCAGTGACCAATAGCTTCTTACGGACAACTCCTCCAACCAAAAATAGCGTCGACAGCTTCTGGCGTCTCCGCTGGAGACAAGCTTTTCTCTCCATACAAATCAAGAAATATTATCTTCACACATCGGTAATGTGTTCATGCTCTCTTCGACCAAATTACCCTTCTTCCATTGGCATACTTTACCCATTTCTGTCTTGAGAAAGTACAGCTAACTCCTTGGACTTCAGGACTAGCTGTTCGACCATCTTTGAACAGAGGGGTTCAGAAGGCCACTAAGGGTACAACCAACTCCTTGGACTTCAGGACTATCTGTTCAACCATCTTTGAACAGAGGGGTTCAGAATGCCATTAAGGACTCTTTAAATTTTCATGTGGGGTCGGACCCCCAATAGGTGTGTCAGCGGACTAGTTCCATCTGGGCATTGTCTACCGCTAAATGGGTCCCTCACTAGATCCTAAAATACTTCACATCTCCCTTTCAAATTTGATTTGCTACTTTGTAAATTGTGTTGTGTTGCGTGCACTTTGAAATTTTCTTGCATTAACTAAATTTTACACATTTTGATTTTTCTTAAACAAGATTTTAAAATACCCATAAATTAAGATTCGCTCGGTCCATAGATCAACCTCTACTTTCAGTGCTTGCACTAAAAATTATGAGGTTTTTGGCTATATAGCTAACTATGAAACTTTCTGTTTTAAAGCCTGTTGCAATGGCCTACCCAATGCTGACCTTTTCTTGCAATCTGCCAACGAGCCATGAAACCTGTAATCTCGCTCCTACCATCAAGTTCGGAGCCGGATTTGAAGATCTCGAGGTCATCCTCAGGAAAGCCCCGTTTGTGGTAATGAAGATCACCTCACCGCAAATATAAGAACCATCTGAGGAATTTAGTCTGAACTGCCTTCAAGATTTCCCTGCCTGCAAGAAGTTTAAAACTACTGTCGTCACGACACCCGCCAAACCTGTTGTCCCTGCTGCTACTAAAAGGAAATAAGTAATGATTATTGAGGATCCGACTAAGGGATTAACTGTCCCACCACCAGTGTTTGAAATCGGATCAAGTTCGGGGACTGTACTGCTGACCCGAACCCAAAAGAGGAACCACAACAGAAGAGTTTGGAGGGCCATCAAAGCCCAAGCTCTCAGGGAGAGACCCGTTGAGGAGGAGCCTCATCAAGTTGAAGAAGTGCTACCGGAAATTTATCCACTCCTACGAGGGAGTAGATTCCATCCTCTGACGGATACCGATGGATATGAAAGTATCCGGAAAACTGCTGCCACATTACCACCACTTCATGGACATGGTGAGGAGAGAAAGAAAATCACTCCTACCACCCAAGTTAGTGCAGTCTTCAAAAGGCTAGCTATCAAAGAAGGATGTTCAATTAGCAAGTTACTTAAATGAATGGGAGATGCAATTTCCCCTTGCATGAAGAAGGAAATTTTGAAGGATGTCAAGTTCGTCAGACAGTCTCACAAGACAACTAGAGTGTCACCAACTCGTATCCCCGTTTGGTTTCGTTTAGGGAATAGAGTTGATACCGCAGTAATTCTATTGATTATACCACCACGAGGACCGCAGGACGTTGACTGGTTAAGTCAAGATCGGGCCCAAAAATCTTACCTGTCACCCGTTATGGAGATATTTCTACAATCCCAAAGGCAAAGACAAGATGATTACCTGGCATTGTAGCCAATCTACACCACGGGGAGCATACTTTCCCTTGACATACTGATGTTCCTACTAATATACTCCATCCTGAGACATCATCGTCGAAAAATAAAAAGGTATGGGTACCCAAGGTCGCTGCACCGATACAGTCTAGTGAGCCCGCGGGACAGGAAATGAAACAGGATCTGAAATATCTGACATCGTCGCAAAAATATCCAGCGAGATGGAGGAACAAGTAGAGGATGTCCATCAGGGTCCTCCAAATCTTAAAGTGATCAAGGAATCAATAACTAAAGAGAAAGTTTAGAAACTCAGGATTGAGATTTCTGAGCTAGCTCGAGAACACGGAGTTTCCGTCGATAGCGATGATAAAAATTTTGATTATAATGATTACTTGGAGGAAGATTTCATGGATGTACATGTAATTGAAAAAAGAGCTGCCACATCTAAAAAAGAGAGGCTCAACCTCACACCGAAGAGAACGTTGTAGGTGAACTGCGTAGGGCTGTCCTCCTAAGGGATGAGCAAGTTAGTCTACTAAAGAAAAGAATAGAAGAGATGACCGCAGCCATGACCGCTATGGCCACTATTCATGGGCATAGCGCAATTGGCTTCTCCAGAGATCAATCAGTAGGAAATCATACGCATCACAGATGAAAGGAGAGAGGTTGCTTCAGCAAACAGAGATGAGCAACATAGAAAGGATTCCCCATTAGGTGTTATATCAGAAAAGGAATTCAAGCAAATGATTGAACAAGTGCAGGATGCCTTAACCCATTCTAAGGGTGGTGCATTGGTTCTAAAGGGTAGACCTTACCCGGAGGAATTCGATGTCATGCCTTTCCCCAAGGGTTTTGTGGCCCCAAACTTCAAGATATTTGATGGGACTGAAATCCCAAACAACATATAGCATATTTCTGAGCCAGCTGTGGCAACACGAGAAATAGTGAAGCTCTACTCTTCCAGTAGTTCGTCAGCAGATTGTCAGGAATTGCTTCTGACTGGTATGTTGACTTTCCCAACGGGTCAGTTAAAACATTTTCCGGTTTGCAACAACTGTTTGTGAAAAGATTTACCGTGGCACAACATCATGTGTCTATTGGAGAGCTCATGATGGAAAAACAAAAGCCTAGCAAAACTTTGGTGGACTACATTTTGAGGTGGAGAAACCTTAGCATGAAATGTGAACCCCAACTACAGGAACATCATGTGATTGAGATTTACTCAAAAGCATTCATGGGCCAGTAGCTTTCATGCTTAAGGGACTCAACATCAAATCCTTCGAGAAGCTGTAAAGCCAGCAGTCTTCAAGAGGAAATCAAGCACATGGAGCCACACGAAAAGGATAAGGTGACCAGAGTGTTCGAAAAGAAATCAGGAGTAGTAGCGACCATCGACAAAGGAAAGAAGCCGATAAAAATATATGCAGAAGATCATTGCCATTCTTCATCACAATACGCTCAGAAACAGAGTAGTCAATCCAATCAGCGACCGCCTTAAGAAGGATCACCTCGAATAGGGGATAAGAAAATGTCCCTATCAGAGCGACGTAAAATGGTGTATTCTTTCAAAGATGAAGCTATACCTAAAATATTCAGAAGTTTGATGAAGAAGCATTCAAACTATTAGATCCGAAGAAGCCCAAAGAGGTGGAAAAGAAGAATAAACCAAATTATTGCCCATACCATCGATTGCTTGGGCACACTATAGAAAAATGCTTCGTCTTTAAAGACAGGCTCGTGAGAAACTGTAAAGAAGAAAACATAACAATCCCAAAATAATATTTAAAAGAACATGAAAAAGGTTCCATAAATATGATTTTAGCTGAGTCAATCTCCTCAATCGATCCGTATACTGAAACAGATGGATGGAGTACAACTTGGGATGAACTTAAGAGGGTCCTCAAATAAATACAGAATCCATCAAAATAATCTTCTACGTATACCAGAGATACAGAATGGAGTGAGGTCCGGAGCAGATCATCAAAGAAAATACTGAACAAAATCCAGTCTGCATCAAGACAAGCCTCCATTCAGAGTCCCCAGCATACCAAGCCTGAGATGAAGGATTTGTCAGGAGAGTCGTTGTTGTCAATGACAAAGAAGAAGAAGAGAAGCGTCACTACAAAGATTGATAGCACAGGGGGTGGGGGGTAGTATAGGGGCTGCCTCTACTAGATTATTTGTCTCGGATTCAGTGAAAAAAATCCTCGAACCTCTGACTTTGTATGATTATCTTTTTGTCCCTCTGGGGTCTTATGAATATAATGATTGTGATTTCGGCTATGTTTTAACTATTTCTGGTGATAACATAACTGATTATGACCAATCTAACTTCGATCTTGATCCCCAAAATGATCCTTAAATTATACTCAAGTCTGATGAGCTCGTTGTCAAGTCCAAAGAAGACATCAATGACACCGCTTATGACAACACCTATAATGAGGAGCCAATTCTCGAGCATCACAGTACACCGCTTACCATCAACTTAGATCTTTCTGATAAAGAGGAAGAGACACCAGAAGATTTAATAATGATATCTCAAGAAGAAGAAATCACAAAATTTAACTTAAGGAGCAGAAAAGTGTTACAATCAAGAACAGCTCTAACAGATAAAGAAAAGCAGATAATAACTCAAGAGGAGATACCCCCACCTCCACCAGTGGAATAACCACATGATCAAGATAAAATCAAAGGATCATACAAAGTGGACTACAATGTGCTAGCTCATTTTAGGAAGTTGTCGACCCGATTAAGTATATACGATGCTCTGATCCTATCAAAGGAGATGAGAGAGTCTCTGGTTACAGCTTTGCTTGACCCATAAATTTGCTTAGCTCAGTTGGCTAGCACATTATCAGATGAAGTTTGTTCGTTGAAAGAACAACCTAGGGTAACCTTCACATACGAAGACTTGCTACTCGGTACCGCCGACCACAATCGTCCACTCTACATTACCATCAATATCGGCAGATTTGTGTTGTCCAGAGTATTAGTAGATCCTGGAGCCTCTCTTAACTTGATGAGCCTACAAACATTGGCCTATTTGGATATTGAAGCTCAAGATCTTATGGCTGATAAAATGAAGTTAAGAGGATTCAACCAAAAGGGAGAAAGAGCCCACAGATCAATTACATTACTTATGAAGGTTGGAGAACTCGTGACAACCGCTAAATTTCATATCATCGACGCCGAGACCTCTTTTAACGCTATACTGGGTTGACCATAGATTCATGAACACAATATGGTTCCATCATTTCTACACCAGTGCATCAAATACCGCAAAGATGGTCAAGAAAATTGCATCAAAGGAGACCTACAGCCGTTTTAGTGCAAGAAGTTGATATCCACAAAGATATTGCCTACTACGCACCTCCAAAGAGGACTGTCTTCTCTCGTGAAGTTATCACAAATGAAGAAGAAGATTCAGAAAAATTACAAAGAGGAAGCCATTCAACTCCGGTTTAGCGATCTTCCACCACTCTCTTACAACGAGTTGGTGAAGGTTCTTTTAGTTCGCGCACCCGAGGTCGAGGCCAGGGACGTGGACGAGGAAGGATCAATTTAATCGTTGAATGGACTAGGCCAACCATCAACATTGATGATGAAGACATTTTTGAAGACGAGATAATGATGACAAGATGGAAGAAACCTCAGTACTAGATATCCCTAGAAGACACAGAGAAAAAAGAATATGAAACAATGTATGATCGGATAAACCATGATGTGAATGTTATGAAGCTTACTCCAATTCTCCGTCAAGAGGTCGAGAGTTTAGAGGTCAGGGAAGTCCATAGTGTTGGTTCAAAGCTGATCAAATTTTACCATGTTTCAACCTCTAGTGAGCTTGAAAAACATGTAAATTTGGATGATGATCCTAATAAATTAATGGAATTACCTTTTGGTTACTTCTCTCCTTGTGTTCAAAAATTAATTCAACAGCTGCACTTACCAAAATAAATGCCAAAAGATAAATTTCAACTTTTTGAAAAATTATGGAACGGTAAAAGTCGAACTCCAAATTTAAAAGAGGGTCTCAGATTTGGTACAGTCAGACCAGTCAATGATTCTGAGTTTTGCATGGTTGTTACTGGTGAGTCAGAAGAGGATTGTCTTGATATAGAGGATGACTCTAATGATCAACCAATAGAAGATGCTCCCCCAAAATTTTAGGAGGAAATTAAATTTATCATTGATGAATTAAAAGAGATTGACCTCAGGACTGAAGAACAACCCCGACCTACATTTATAATTTCTCTACTCAATGATGAAGAATCTGCATAATTGATCAAACTATTAACAGAATTCAAATATTGCTTTGCATGGAGCTACGATGAAATGTCAGGACTATCAGCAGAGGTTGCAGTCCATAAACTCTGGGTGGAAAAGAATATAACCCTAGTAAAACAAGCTCCGAGGAGAATGCGCCTCGAAATAGAACAACAAGTCATCGCTGATATGAAGAAATTAATAGACACCAACTTTGTGAAAGAAGAGCAATACCCCACATGGTTAGCTAACATTGTACCTGTTAAGAAGAAAAATGGACAGATTCGTGTTTGTGTTGACTTCAGAGATTTGAACAAAGCATGTCCAAAAGATGAGTTTCCACTGTCAATACCAGAGATGATGGTGGACATCGCTTCGACACATGAAATTTTCTCCTTTATGGACGGGTCGTCAGAATACAACCAAATCAAGATAGCTCCCAAGGATGCAGCACTTACAGCCTTCAGAACACCGATCGGAATTTTCTGCTACATAGAGATGTTGTTTGGGTTAAAGAATGTCGGAGCAACATATCAGTGCGCAATGATGAAGATTTTTTACGATCTCATTCACAACCAAGTAGAATGCAATGTGGATGATTTGGTCATCAAAAGTAAACAAAAAATAGACCATTTATACAATTTGAGGATCGTGTTTGAACGGTTACGATGATATGACCTTAAAATGAATCCCTTAAAGTGCGCCTTCGGCGTTACTTCTGGAAAATTTTTGGGATTTGTTGTCCGTCATCGGGGAATCAAGATCGACCCAGATAAAATTAAAGCTATCTTGAAAATGTCTCCTCCTAAAACCTTGAAACAACTACATTCCTTCCAGAGGAGGTTGGCATGTCTGAGACACTTTATTTCTAATCTCTCGGGTAGGTGCCAGTCCTTCTCGGCATTAATTAAAAAGAATGCCAAATTCATTTGGGAAGATAAAAGCCAGCGGGCCTTCGAGGACGTTAAACAATATTTAATGACATCTCCTATCTTGGCAGCCCCTATCACAAGGAAACCGTTGATACTTTATACCGCGGCCTTAGACGACTCTCTTGGAGCCCTCTTAGCCCAAGTCAATGACGAGGGTAAAGCAAATGCACTCTACTACCTGAGTCGTCATCTAATACCGACGGAGATAAGGTATCCACCTATTTAGAAGCATTGTCTGACATTAATTTTTGCCGCTCAAAAGTTTAGACATTACATGCTTTCTCATAAGATTACCCTAATCTCGAAAGTTAATCCATTGCAATACCTGATGACCCGACCAACACTTTCTGGATGTTTAGCAAGATGGTCAATGATCTTATTGCAATTTTATATAACTTTTATTCCTCTGCGTGCTATCAAGGAACAAATACTAGCAGACTTTCTCATTGCACACCCACTGCCAGCTGGGTCCTCTCTCAACGATGAGTTACCAGACAAGCAAATACTACAAATGGAATTATCCAGTGCGCAATGCTAGGAGATGTACTTTGATGGTGCTTCATCAGCCAAAAAAGACAAAGGATCATGCATGGTTATACCAGGAAAAGCAGGGATGGTTTGATCTTTATCACGCCAGATAAGGTTATGTTGAGGTTCTCATACCACCTGATAGAGCAGTGCGCCAACAATGAAGCAGAATATGAAGCTTTGATCATCGGATTGGGAATGGAAATCTCAATGGATATAACGAACATTGTCATCTATGGCAACTCCCAACTAGTCATCTAGCAAGTCGTCGGACAATACAGAATTTTGAAACCAAGGTTAGCAGAATACCATCAGTACACGATGAAGCTCCTAGAGCAGATCCCTGATGTGACTCTCTACCGGATTCCTAGGGGAGATAATGCCCATGCTAACGCTGTAGCAAAACTTGTTAAGGAATTGGCATGTCCCCCGGAGGATTCCATAGAAATCACGGTACAAGGAAGACAAGTTTTGTCTCAGATCTACCTGGAGACTTTACACAAACTTGGGAAAGAGGAGATGATAAATATAGTTGTTGATATCAATGAAGATTAGCATAAACCATTTATATAATATTTACAAACTGGAAGATTACCAGAGAACAAGTCAGCTGCAAATCACATCACGAAAAGAGCTATGTTGTACGCTCTAGTTGGTGACGTTCTCTACAGGAGATCGTTCGATCAAATGTAGCTACGATATTTGAGCAGAGTCGAAACACAGAATACTATCAAAGAGGTACATGTCGGATTGTGTGGCGCTCAACAGTTAGGGCTAAAAATGAAAATGAAGATCAAAAGACTCGGATATTATTGGCCAGCAATGATGTCTGATTGCATGGATACAGCCAGAAGATGTCACCAATGCCAAGTGCATGGGGTGATCTTACACCAACCTCCGAATGTGCTACACCCAACTGTTGCCTCGTGGCCATTCGATGCAGAAGATGTCACCAATGCCAGGTGCATGGGGTGGTCTTACACCAGCCTCCGAATGTGTTACTAATGCCAAGTTCATGGGGTGGTCTTACACCAGCCTCCAAATGTGCTACACCCAACTGTTGCCTCGTGGCCATTCGAGTGTTGGGGCATGGACATAATAGGTCTAATAGACCCTCTATCTTCTAAAGGACACAGGTTTATACTTGCCGCTACATATTACTTCTCCAAATGGGCAGAGGCAGTACCGTTACGTAAGGTTACAACACAGCATGTCCTTCAATTTTTCTAAAGCCAAATTGTCTACCGTTTTGGAGTATCGCAAAGAATAATTTTTGGCAATAGGACAGCTTTCAGAAGCTCAAAGATTAACATATTTATTAAAATACATGGGATAGATTGGAGATACTCTACAATTTACTATCCCAGGCAAATGGTCTGGATGAAGCCTTCAACAAGACATTGGTACAAATTTTGAAGAAAACACTGGATGAAAACAAAAGGGATTGACACAACAAACTAATTGAAGCCTTGTGGGCCTATCAAACAACTTTCAGGACACCCACTCCCTATATGCTCGTGTACGGGTCTGAGGTCGTGCTACTGCTAGAAATTCAAAAACCAACTCTTAGAGTTGTTATTGCCAACCAACTCACAACAAGAGAAAGTGCAAAACTCAGACTTGAAGAACTAGAGAGTCTCGAGGGAAAACGACTAGAAGGACAACAACATTTGGAGCTTTACCAGGCGAAGATGGTACAAGCCCATGACAAATTGGTCCGCCCCAAGACATTCAAAGTTGGTGACCTCGTACTCGTGATCAAAAGGCCTATTCTTTCACCCCGCAAAATAGGTGAAAATTTTGAGCCAACTTGGGAGGGACCATTTGTCGTTCAAAAGGTCTACACAAGAGGAGCCTACCAGTTAGTGGACTTCCAGGGTGAACGACCCATGTTACCAATAAATGGACGATATCTAAAAACCTATTACGCAGTCTGATGCCGCTTGCCTCTACTTGCTTTGAGACTTTGAAACTTTGATTGTTTTGGGGTTATCAATGTGGCCAAATGTCTATGATCGGGTTCAAATTTTGTAATTTACCTTGATATAATGAAAATTTTAAACTTCAAATTTTCTTCTTTCCACTTTTGAGTATAATGTTTCACAAAAATTTAAACAAAATTCATATATAAGTAAATAATTTGTTTCACTAAAATAAGCTAAAATTCACTTCAATAAATACTTTGTTTTGTTCTTGTTCATGTCAAGTTTTGGCCCACTGACGTTTTTCCTGTCGTTTGCAGAAAAATGTCGGGACAGAGGCTGATCTTTGCTTTCAAGGATGGTTGGAGCCTCGCACTAAATGAGGAGATGGCGCTACAAGGCGGTACCATAGACTTCAACGTGGATTTTAACCAGATTGACATGAACTACGAAGGTCCTTTCATGAATGTAGTTAGCTGCAGAGAGAAAGAGGATTTTCCTTCACTGCTGAGGGTGACTGCCAAAGATAATACATCACACAAAGGCAAGAACGTGATAACAGAGCAAGATTCGATGGAAGGGTCCAACCGTCTGCCCTTCATGGTAGCTACACTAGCTGGAGGCCTATTAGCTGCCAATAGCGAACGACAGCCAAGTGCTTCGCTTCGCAGGACACAATGTAGGAACGCCAGTCACAAGAAGCAGAGGGATTTTCTATGACAAGAACGCAGACTTTAGAGAAAGACGAACAACTTGCTGACCCCTATTCCTGAGGGGCATATTTATGATCCAGACATGAAAGAAACTTTTCTCAGCCTACACACCACGGATGAAGAACCAGTGTTCGTGACAGAGCCAGAGACACTTTCAGTTTTAGATGTTTTATGCAAGGGTTGCCCGACGTGCAATGTTGAAATAGTATAGGGACATCAGCCACAGGGGCATTTATAGAATGCCCAAATTGCAATGTTCTACATTTACAATGTTTTAGTACATTGAAAGAGTATACCTCAATCACCAATGGGTCTCAGACTTCAGATTTTATGATGGATGAGCCATACGTCCCACTGGGAACAGATTAATATGTACCATAGAGCCCAGGGTCGTACATCCCGCTAGATGCCGAGTCTCGTGTTCTAGATCAGCCAGCGCCAGTTTGGGTTCTTGCGGATGCTCAAAGGGAGGAACTCCCGTGATAGCTACTGACTCCTAATACGATGGAGTACTACAAAATAAGCAAAGTAAATAAAAAGGGGATTTGAATTTTACGAAGAAGTTCAGGAAAAATTCATCAACATACTAGAGGGATTAGAACTCTATATTAGAGTCTTCTCAGAGACTGACGAACAAAGTATTCTTGACTGTACTTTTGACCTAAGGGACAGAGGTCGAGCATGTTTACTTATGGAAAGGACCTATTCTGAGCCAAGGAAATGGATGCGAGGGAATGGGAGGATTACTATTCAGTGTGGCTGCTACTACAACTTCACAAATGACAGACAGGGGAATCCACCTGGGATCCTCAGACATGATCAAGTAGATCCACTACCGCCAATGATAAAGTGGATGATCAAAAGAATGGTCAGATGGAGTACTCTGCCTCTTACCTGCATTCCAAATAGTTGTATTATCAACATCTACGACGAGGGTGATTGCATTCCTCCACACATCGATCACCATGACTTCGTTAGGCCTTTTTGTACAGTCTGATTCATGAGTAAAAGTAACATCTTATTTGGGAAAGAAACTGACATCGTCAGCGCTGGTGAGTTCAGAGACTCTGTGGAGATTCCTCTACCAGTCGGTTCAGTTTTGGTTCTTAAAGGCAACGGTGCAGATATCGCTAAACATTGCATTCCAGGGGTACGACACCGTAGGGTGTCTGTGACCTTCCATAGGTTGGACGACAACAAAATGCCATATGGATTTCAGCCAGACCAGGAACTGGAAGAGCTACTGCCGTACGAGCTATGAGAGGGTTGTACCTCTAAGTACATGTGAAGGGAACTATTATACTGGAGCATGGCTTCGAAGGTCTTCTTGATCAGGAGCTCGTCGTACCTAGTACAGATGGTCAGAGGGTTCACTTTCTTTTCTTAAAAAAAAACAACATGATATGTATCTGATATGTTCAGCCTACAATGTATTCATGGCATGAGATGTTCTGGATGTACTTCAACATGGACTATATATGGTATCTTTGTATGTGTTAGCCTATGTTTGATCTGTGACATCTTTATTGAAGCAGATTAATGGAAATTTCTCTCAGAAATGTGCCTTTTTGTCAGTTGTATTTTTGTACAATGGATGGATGCCATGAACCACACGTTGGTTCAGAACTTAAATGAACAAAGAATGAAACAACAAACCTTTAACAATAAAATAAAACTCAAATAAAAATAATCACAAATGAACAAACAAAAAAACAAATTTCTTTTGAAAAACAACCAATTAAAATTAAAATTTTAAGGACATATTTTGAAAAATTAAATGTGATAAAAATAACAAGAAAATAAAATGAATCTGTTGAGTGGATTCTCTCGTTCTCGGAGTTTCTTATTCTTTGTGCGCACAGCACAACTATCTTTATCTTCATTAACTCTCTTCACATCCTCACGGAATTTTGCATTCTACACAAAGTCCCACAAAACTCTACAAATCTTCTTCAACAAAATCAACCTTTTTACATGACACATTTCTGCAAATTCGACATCACAAACTCTCTACACTGTTTTCGTATGACTCCCAGAGTCAGTACTCAAATTTTGACTCCCCATCTTTGAGATTGGTATAAGACCCCATTTAATGGAGCATGGCTTCCTATCCTTAATCTTTGAGGTCGGTACCTAAATTCCGACACTCTCTTTTGAGAATTGTCCCTATATTTCAACTCTCACATCTTTGAATCAGTACCTAAATTCTGATTCACTATATTTGAGCTCGGTACCAAAATTCTGACACTCTCTTTTGAGAATTGTCCCTATATTTTAATTCTCACATCTTTGAATCAGTACTTAAATTTTGATTCACTATATTTGAGGTCAGTACCTAAATTTCTACACCCTCTTTTAAGAATTGACCCTATATTTCAATTCTCACATCTTTGAATCAATACTTAAATTCTGATTCACTATATTCGAGGTCGGTACCTAAATTTCGACACTCTCTTTTGAGAATTGTCCCTATATTTCAATTCTCACATCTTTGAATCTGTACCTAAATTTTGATTCACTATATTTGAGGTCGGTACCTAAATTCCGACACTCTCTTGTGAGAATTGTACCTATATTTCAATTCTTAATTTTAAATCAGTACCTAAATTCTGATTCTCATTTTTTTAGATTGGTACCTACATTCTGACTCTCCTTTCCCGAAATTGACACCTAAATTTCAATTTACCATTTCGGAACCAGTTACTAAACTATGATTCCTATCTTTGGAGGTCGGTACCCAAATTCTGACACTCCCTTTCTTTTCGAGATTGATACCCAAATTTCAATTCCCACCTCGGGGTCAGCACTTATGTATTGACTCCCATCCGTTATAAATACATGAAATTTCATAACTCAAAATTCACTCTCTGATCCCCAGCGAGAGTCCCTACTCTTTGATTTCAATCAAACAATCATCTGTTAATTCCCCAATGAAAACAAATCACACACACAATCCTACACATACTTCCAGGTATATTGACTCAGAAGTTTGTATTATTTTGTTTTTGTCTCGTCAATCAAAGCCAATACGCGTGGTGTGCTTGCCCAGTACACCACACCTATTGGGGGTTCATTTGTTGACCTCACTTTTGGTTGAGGTTTAGTTTTTCCTCTTTAGTAGCCTAAAGTCTAGTATATGACTTTTCCTATTGACTATTCTTAGAAAACTAGACATGGAACCCTCACCACTAGAAATTTTTGTTGACCTCACTTTTGGTTGAGGTTTAGTTTTTCCTCTTTAGTAGCCTAAGGTCTAGCCATAGACTTTCCTATTGATTATTCTTAGAAAACTAGACAATGAATCCTCACCATTAGAAATTCTACACTCTTCTTTACTCANAATCCCAAAACTTCTTGGCTTTGGTCCCTTGATACTTTTGGGAGACTCCTGTAGGTGGTCCCCTACAACCATTAACCTTGGGCTAGGGTTTGGCTAAGAACACTACATAGAGGACCCAAAGTGGGGTTTCTATTAGTCCATGGCTCATTAAAGGTGGTTGGTACTCCAACTCTACTAAGATACCCAACCTAGCCTTTTGCCCCTAAACTCCCCCAAATTACCTAAATACCCTTTGGACCCCAAATNAAGCTAAGTCAATCGCTTGCAATCACTTGCACTCACAATCACTCATAATCCTAAACTTAAACTCTAGGCTTTGGTCCCTTGATACTTTTAGGAGAATCATGTAGGTGGTCCCCTAAACCCACTAGCCCTAGGCTAGGGTTTAGCTAAGGCCACTACATAGAGAACCCAAAATGGAGTTTTCATTGGTCCAAGGCTTATTGATGGTGGTTGGTACTCCAACTCTACCAAGATACCCAACCTATCCCTTTGCCCCTAAATTCCCCCCAAGTTACATAGATACCCTCGGGACCCCAAATTTGGCCAAAATTCCCAAATTTACACAAAATATCCAAGTTAGTTCAAAAATCATTTCAAACGCCTTAAAAACACCCAAACTACCTAAAATCACCAAAATTAGCCAATTTACCAAAATACCCTTCTTTACCCCAAAAATTTCAAAAATTTCAAAAAATCCCAAAATTCCCAAAACCTCTCAAATATTCCCAATTTCCTTTTTCTCAACTATCACATGACCCAATTTGGCCAATTTTATCATCTTTGACCAAAACCCCCAAATTGCCCTTTAAAGACCCATATTTTCCCCAAATTACCCCAAATGTCTATCCAATTAGTCTCAATTTACCGAAATTTCAATTCTAAACTCAAATTCACCCTTGATTGATCAATCTAGACCAAATCCAAGCTCAACTGGTCCATGATTTGAACCCAATTTTGAGCCAAACTAAAACCCCAATTTTGGTCCCATGACTTGGTTCCACCAAATTGAACCCATATGCCACACAATTCGCCACAATTTGTGTTGAAAAACCTTCATAACATCCCCATACATCAAACTTGACCTTCAATTGGCCTTGGTGAGGCCTCAATTTCATTTGATTTCAACCTAAGTCCAAAAATCCCCAATTTTGCCTCAAATTAGCCATGTCCCAAACTTCACCAAATTGAGGGCCTTAACCCCAAAATTTCCACTATGTCTTCATGAAAAATATTCACAACATCTCTCTTGATCATGTGGACCATTCAATTTGGACTTATCCCAAGGCTAGCCCAACCTAGACCCATGTCTAACCCAACATGCCCAAATTGGCCAAATTTCAAAAATCCCTCAAATTGACCTACCAATTAAACTCAAAATTACTTCAACCCTTCACCAAAAATCTTAATAACAATCATATACACAATGTTGATCAATCAATTAGGTCAATTGATATGGCTAGCCTAGCCCAAACCCAAGCTTTGATCACTTGAACCCACAATAAACCCATGCACTAAAGATGGCCTTACTACCCCAAAGTCTCCAAATTAATGATTCCACAACCATTAGTTGGACCCTAGTGACCAGCCTAAACCTCTTAAAACTACCTAAAATAAGCCATGGACCAAAGGTCCCCTAAATTAAGGGATTTCATGCCATATTTGTTTAATCTTAGGATATTTTTTCCAAAACAAAGCCTAAAAACATTAAGTCCCTGGATGCCCTAAGCACATAGCCACCTCCCTCTGCCATGGCCGGCCGGCCTAGTCACCGGAGAAGCTTAAAACTGAGAGCCACGCCCATGGAACTTCACCCAAATCAAACCTAGAAGCCAGCTCAGCCAATTTAAAATGTAAAGCTCCTCTGCCCTCCACCTAAGCAGTGCAATGCACCCCCTAATTAGCCATGACAGTCACCCTTAGCCATTTTTATAAAAAGCACCTCCCACGGCCATGGGAGGAGGTGCTGAAAATTTCTTAGAGAGACCNTTTGGACCTTAGGGTTGACCCTGGGTGTTGGTCTAGGGCTTAATGCACTCACTCTCACCCATAATCACTCACAACCCTAAACTAAACTTATAGGCTTTGGACCCTTGATACTCTTGGGATACTCATGTAGGTGGTCCCTAAAGCTACTAGACCTAAGCTAGAGTTTAGCTAAGCCAGTCCATAGAGGACCTAAAATGAGGTTTCCATTGGTCCATGGCTTATTGATGGTGGTTGGCACTCCAAGTCTACAAAAATGCCGAACCTAGCCTTCTTGCCCCTAAACTCCCCCAAATTATCTAGATACCCTTAGGGTCCCCAAATTTGGCCTAAATTCCCAAATTTACCAAGATACCCAAGCTGTTTCACAAATCATTCCAAACTTCTTGAAAACACCCAAACTACCCAAAATCACCAAAATTTGCCAATTTACCAAAATACCCCTTCTTGGCCCAAAATTCCAAAAATTATAAGAAATCCAAATAAAATCCAAAAACCTCCCAATTAATCCCAATTTCATTTTTCTCAACTACCAAATGACCCAATTTGGCCAATTTGACCATCTTTGACCAAAACCCCCAATTTGCCTTTTAAAAGCCCATTTTTCCCCAAATCTACCTCAAATGTCTATCAAATTGGTCTCAATTTCCCCCACCTTCAATTCTAAACTCAAATTCACCTTTGATATGACCAATCTAGACCAAATCCAAGCCCAATTAGTCCATCATTTCAGCCCAATTTTGAATTAGATCAAAGCCCCAATTTTGGCCACATGACCTAATCTCATCAAATTGAATGCCTTAACACCAAAATTGGCACCCAATTTATGTTGAAAAATCTTCATGAGATACCTATTGACCATTTACAATAATCAATTTATACCTGACCAAAAGCTAGCCCAACCTAGACCCTAACCTAGCCCAATATGCCCAAATTGATCAAATTTCAAAATTCCTCCAAATTGACCATCCAATTAAAGTCAAAACTACTCTCATCCTTCACCACAGTTGTTCCTAATGATCATATACACCAAATTCAACATTTAGTTGGGACAACTAACATGGCTAGTCTGGCCCAAATCCAAATTTTGGTCATTTGCACTCACTTGGACCCATACACTACATGTGCCCTAACCACCCTAAAGCCATCAAATTAACTCCACCACAACCATTTGTTGGACCCTAAGACTGAGCCAAAAACCATCTAACCCAAGCTAGATGAGCCATGGATCAAGGGTCCCTCAAATTAAGGGATTTGATTTCCATTTTTGCTTAGGCTTAAGATATCTTTGCCAAAATAATACCTCATTGCAATGAATTGTTGTGACATATTCCCGTGGGTTTCCTGGGCTTTTATACACCTTCCCCTTCAATGGTCGGCCGACGTAGTCACCGGAGAAGCCAAAGTTGAGGGACACCTTCTCTTCAACTTCACCCAAATGAAACCCAGAGGCCACCTGAACGAAATCAAATGATAGAGATCCTCTGTTCTCAACCTAAGCATAACAATACACCCAAACATTGGCCCTAACAGCCACCCCTTTGCCAATTTATAAAAACTCACCTCCATGGTCATGGGAGGTGTGCTGAAATTTCCTCTTAGAGACTTATCCAAATCGATCCCAAAGCCTCTTTGAGACCTCCTCAGTCCAATCCAACCACCACATTGCCCTGAATCCCCTTGCCCGAGCCTAATTTTGAGCTTCAATCTCTGCCTAAAACCAGGATAGAGCTCTCCACACTTTTACACTCCACAAAAATCAAATTAAACTCAACCACACCTTCAACACAGTGAGAGAAGGAAAAGCCCCATCAAATTCCCCTTCTAAAGAGACTTTAGCATAGCTCTAGACCAACCTGAAGTTGGGCTTGGTCGAATTCCTACCTTGGCTTTGTACCACAGCGAGAGGCTTAATCCCTAGCCTCCTTGGACCCTTACAAACGTACTTAGCACCTTTGATCAAAGCTTCACTTCTTAGAGCCAAGGAATTGATCTCTTCTTCCTCCCGAGCCTATTTTGATTCTTCACTTGATCAAGCTTGATTCAATTGTATGACTACCATATGGATATGTTCGTCTAATTTAGACGAGTCCAAAAGATCAAACCTAAAGTGATTTGGTTGAGTCTAGGCCGAGAGCTTAGGATTTTAGTGTGGACGATCACGGGATCACTCTATCAGGGATGATGATGAGAAGTCGTTCGATCGCGCTTGTATCAAATGGGCAGAGGAGATCAAGACGGACAACACTAAGATTTATGTTGCACCGGGAAGACAACCTTGAAGTCCCCGCGGGCCTAGTCGGAGGCTACGTGGATGGCGGCGTCCAACCAGAGCGCACCACGCGTGCCTTCAGAGCTGCCGAGGATACAGTCAACACCGCGCGTTTAAATAGAAAAATAGAGATTTTCTTATCTAAATAAATAACGCTAGCTTTAAAAATTCATATCTTGGTGTAGAAAAATCATAAATATAAAAGAAAAATACCCTCTTGCTCAGTGAACAAATTAGAATAATGTGGAAATAATTTTAATTTCATGTGATGCATATTTTATTTTTAAAAAATTAAATATTGATTTCAATGTTTTGATTCTCCATGCATATAGTCATATCACCTGGATTGAAATTTTAGCATGTTGTTGTCTCTATCTTAGGGGAAAGTTTATGATTTTCTTAAAGTCAGATGAGGTCCCTAGACAGAGATCCATATTTTTTAAGTTTATGTATATTATTTACATAAATTAATTATGATAATTAGTATGTTAATTAGAAAATTCTAACAAAATTTTGGAAGGTTCTCTATGACCAGAGGATCCTTTGAATAGAATTTCATGAGTTAAGTCATTAAGAATACAATTAATCTTCACCAACCCTAAAACACAAAGAAAGCTAATTTTGGGCACCATAGACATCTAAATGAGTTAAGTTTTAGTCTCCACCAAAATATAACCTCCAAAGAACTCCCCATAAAAATTTCAAAACATTTGGAGTTCATTTAATATCTCAAATTGATTTTTCAAGTTAATTAACATTTTTGGCACTAAAATAATTTTTAATAATTAAAATATAACTTGAAAAATTATAAAATTTAGTTTTTGGAGTTCTTTGTGATTAGAGGAATTTTATAAAAATAAAATTGAAGTAAAAATAAAAACTTCATTTTTAGCCTATTTTAAATATTGAAAATAATTAAAAAATGATAAAAATCACAAGAATAATAAAATTCATGAAAATGTTCTAATTTGTTTTCTAAACACTAAGGAACATTTGGAGTTTTTTTTTTATTTTCTAAATAAAGATATTGAATTTTCATGCTTAAAATAATTTTTAAAGGCTAAAAATGGATTTTCACAAAATGTGAAATTTGTTTTTGTGTGTCCCTTGACATCAAAGAGATTTACTAAAAATATAAAACCTAATTTTTTCACATTTAAAATATTTAATAATTAATAAACACCCCACAACTTAAAATTATTCTAAAAATTGAAATAAAATTCAAAAAATCATGAAATTTGGTCCAAAGGCTTCTCTAGTCTAAGCCTACCTGTAGTAAAAATTTCATAGAATTAAGATTTACCTTAGTCAAGTTAGCAATTTTCCTTAAAAAATCCTATTTTTGCATTAAAAATAATTATATAGATAAATTAAATTTTAAAAAATCACACTTTCTCCTCTAATGTCTCAATTGACCCATGAGTGAGGTAGGATAAAAATTCTAAAGTCATTTGGATTAAATTTGATGAATTATGAAGTGATAGAGCCTTAGGGGCAAAGGTGTAATTTTGAAAATTTAGCCTTGATTAAAATTTAGGCCTAATTTCAGAAAGAGAAATGGGAAATCTTTAACTCTAATTAACATATTTGGATGTTTGAAACACAAGGCGTTAACTGGTAGAAACCAACCTCACTTGTCCTAATTAAAAAGGATAAATTTGCAATTTCTTTAAATTACATAAATTTGGGAGTATAGCCAATTAAATGATCCTAGATTTAGAAGTATGATTTTGGTTGTTAATAACTCACTAAATTAATACCCCTATTTTATGAACAAATAAAAAAAAGAAAAACATGAATCATCAACATCACTTATAAGTCAATTTCATTTATAGTGACTAAGACACTCACCAAAATCTAAAGGGCTTAGTAATGACTTATGCTAAATCAAGTTTCATTTAAATAAGCATTAGAAAGTAAACATCATTGAAAATTAAAACATATTTCAAACACTACAAACCCAAGTGAAAATTTGGCTAAGTCTCTTAAACTTGTCTCTTTAAAGGTCTTCACCCACATAATTCTTAAATTGAATTACGAGTGATAATTACCCTATTCTTAGAGATAATTGAGACATCAACGCTCACTGAGCACTAAGGGTATTTACAAGATGAATTATTAAGCAACATAATAAGTTTAAAAAAACTAGAGATTTTCCACCAGGCAGCGAGAGAGTAGCACGAACGTGCTTTTTTCTCAAGATCAGCTGGATACCTCCGACATCTATTAAACTTAATATATTTTGCTTGACAAAATCATCTTTAATTAAACTATTAAGGACCCACCAAGATATGACATAGGGTTAGGAAAACTATCAAAACCTTACTTTTTTGCCTCTACATGAACTGCCCTCACATGCATTTTGAGATTGAGGTGGTGGAACGAGAAAACTCGCCAGGTACCCTTTTACAGTTTTTAGCGTTGTCTTTCTTGTACTTTTATGCTATACTTTTATGCATACACAAATTTACATGCTAAACAACGATGTCACCATGCATAATTACTAAAACTATCATGATAGACACAAAACCAAACCCAAAACAAAAACTAAAATCAAACAAGATAAAATTCACTGTCACAACATTCAAAATATAAAACAACTCAAAATTTAATCACAAACATCAAAAAAATAACAGCTACAACTAAATTAAGATGTCTCTATTGGATGATCGGGAATCCCTTGGAGAAGGTAATCGCCACAACATTCAAAATATAAAACAACTCAAAATTTAATCACAAACATCACACAAAACCATTGCAACTAAATTTAGATGTCTCTATTGGATGATTGGGAATTCCTCAAAGGAGGTAACCTACAATTGCTAAAGAGGGTTCCCACGGTCTAATTGAAATTATGGAACTCATTAAGTTGAGTTTAGTAAGTTCATTTAGACTAAGTGAATCCAATAGAAAATAGTGGTACCGGAACGAGAGAACCATAGGATCCTAACCGGTGTCACTCTAATAAACTTTAACATGCCCCCATAAAATTTAAAGAACTACAACCAAAGAGCCACCTGATTTGACATCATAACTTGACACACTAAAAAACTCAAACTCGTCACGGCAAGGAGCTAGCATGGTGAGCAGCACGACCATCTTCAACAGTAAAACCGTCTTCCCCAGCTAAACCAATCTTTCTTCCTTAGATATAAACAACAAAGCCATATGACTTTGAGGTTGCTTGCTTATGCATCATAAATCCTCACCTTATCTTTAGGCCTTTTGTATAGCCCTACTGTACAATATAAGCCCTAACTCGTCTTAAGATTTCGAGGTCGTCGTTCGTCACGACCTAAACCCTCACATCTTCCAAGCTATTTGTGTGATAATTTCACATGAATTTAAGCCCTAACTAATAAGATTGACAGGATGAAACACCTATATATTTCTCCTTAGAAATGAAGCCAAACATTAGGATTGCTTGGGAAGTCACCGAGGTTCTCCTCTGGATCCATGACATCCCCTAGTTTTTCCCCATTTGGACTCTACAAAAAATGTTCTAAATTTGAACCAATCTCCTTTCACACCTCTACATCCAACCTCATCAAAAATTCCTACCATTTGAAACTCCTTGAAGATAATATTTCTTGATTTTTATCGAGAGTCTTCTTAGGGCCTACCCTTTGAAATTCCTTGAAGATAATATTTCCTGATTTTTATCGAGAGTCTTCTTAGGTACTTTGGTCATTTAATATGTAATTAACTATAGGGGCTTGCCCTTATAGGAAGCATGTCCGAACCTTTTGGTCATTTAAGATGAAATTAACTATAGGGGCTTACCCTTATAGGAAGCATGTCTGAACCGAACTTAATATAATCCTTTTTAATTCTTTATATTAAATAAAGAAACTTATCGACAAATACGAAGGCTTTGCAGACCAAACAAATGTCATATATTCCTTAGTTTATTTGATGGAGCCTCATCCTCAAGTCTTGTGTTTATCCTTGAGGATATATACAAGATTTGAGGTAGAGCGCTCTTTCATTTAAAATATGAAAAATATGGGGTCAGCTTGATTACATATTTTTCTAAAACTAAATATATATTTAAATTAAAACATCCTTCCGAAGCGAGCAACAAGAATTCAATTCTGGTGACTGACAACTTCTTACGAGCAAGTCTTCCAACCAAAAATAGTGCCGACAGCTTCTGGTGACTCCGCTGGGGACAAGTATTTCTCTCCATTCAAATCAAGAAATATTATCTTCAAACATCGTTAATGGGTCCATGTCCCTCTTGGACCAAATTACCCTTCTTTCGTTGGCATACTTTACCCATTTCTTTCTTGGGAAAGTACGACCAACGCTTTGGACTTCAGGACTATCTGTTCAAACACCTTTGAACAGAGGGGTTCAAGAGGCCATTAAGGACTCTTTAAATTTTAATATGAGGTCAGATCCTCAATAGGTGTGTTGGAGAACTAGTTCCGCCTGGGCATTGTGTGTAATAAAGTTGGTCCTGCACTCGATCCCAAACTTTGCATTTCTTCATCTCCTTCAGGTTTGGTTTGCTTTTCTGTGAATCAAGCCAAGTTCTTGCGCCTCTTCGCACTTATTTAATTTGCTAATTGCAACTCTTCAATGCATTAATCACAAGGGAATAAAAAATTTGAAAAAAAAAGTAAAGAATGCCCTGTTCATAAGATAAGTGCGTTAATTTGAGTACTTCTATCGAAATTACAAGGCATAGGACAACGCTAACTTTCAGAAATTCTTCAAATGACAGGGACAATGTCTTCACCAAGGTTGATCTTTTATTTTGCCTTTGGAACGGAGTTCGCTATCAATAAGGATGAACTACCTGACCTGAAAGTTATTAAATTTGGATAAGGGCTCGATGATATTGGAGTCAAGCTCGGGAAGGTGGCCGTCACAGTAATGAAATTTGAAACAAGTAAGTCCTTGGAGCCTATTGTAGAATTCAACTTGAAGTCTACCAACAAATTCTCCCCTTCAAAGGTGTTAATTGAAAAGAGCCCTACTAATGCTGAAAAGTTTGTCGTTGGGAGCGTTGAGATTTCTCCATGAAAAGTTTTTACTCTTACTACCGGATACACTGTCACCGTGTCAACTGTTTTGTCGAGTAAGAGAAAAGAAGTTCTACATGAGGAAGAGTCTGTTGACGCTTATGCCCCACTACATTTTGAATTTGAGATTGGGTCCAATTCAAAGCCTCCACAACTGATAAAGGCACAAGAAAGGAGGCACAACCAAGAAATTTTGAATGTCAAACAACCTCGACAATCCCGTCAACAACGAACACAACAATATAGCCAGTCTAACCAACAACCACCTGAGGGAAGATCATACCAAGCAGAGAATAAGAGGATATCCTTGGCAGAATGACAGAAAGTGGTGTATTCCTTCAAAGAGGAAGCCGTGTCGAAGATGTTCCATGACTTGCTAAAGGAACAAGGATTTAGTCTACCAAAGCTGAAAAAGCCAGAGGAAGTCAATATGAAAGATCATCCTCAAATTTTTCCATACCACCAGTTACTCGGCCACACCGTAGAAAATTGCTTCATCTTCAAGGATTGGCTTAAGGAGAATTTCAACAGTCGAAATGTAACGATCCCAAAAGAGTATTTGAAAGAACCTGAAAAAGTTTCATAAATATGATTTTGATTAATTCAATTAACTTTTACACAACCACACTGGTGCTTAACAAAAGAAATGATATTCTTCATAAATTCCCAACTGACCTAAAAGTAATCAAAGGAAACTTGATTAACGATAAGTTGGAGAGACTCCGAGCCAATATTATACGATTATCTGAAGGACAAAGAAAAGATATGAATGATGAAATTTACAATGTGCTAGATTACATGAACGAAAGATTAATAGGAACCAATGTCCTCGAAATCAAGACCAAGTTGTCTGCATGAGACGCTCCATCTTCTGGTGTGGAGAACGTCGCAGATGAGAAGTAAGGGGCCACCCAACAAAGGGACGAACACATCAATCGTCTTGAAATAAAAATTGAAGAATTGACGACCACCGTGTTTCCAATGCAATGAAAATCACAATCCCCGCAGATGACACTTCCATAAATTAACCAACTAGAAACCATTCATATTGCAGATGAAAGAAAAGAATTCACCTCCGATGAACAACTGAAGAAAAACTCTTTCCAAATTGTCATACCAGAAAATGAATTTAAAAAAATGGTTGAACAAGTTTGGGAGGCCTTAACCCAGTCTAAGGGTGGTGCATTGAATTTAAAGGGTAGACCCTTCCCGGAGGAGTTCGATGTCGTACCCTACCCTAAGGGTTTTGTGTTACCAAACTTTAAGATATTTGATGGAATTGGAAATCCCATACAGAACATGACACATTTTTGAGCTAGTTGGGGCAATACCAGAGGTAACAAGGCCTTGCTTTTCTATCAGTTTGTCAGTATTCTGTCAGGAATAACATTTGGTTGGTATATCGAGTTGCTCAACAGATCGGTTAAGACATTCGATGAGTTAGAACTGTTGTTTGTAAAAAGATTTGTCGGAGTGCAGCATCATGATTCTATTGGAGATCTCGTGGTAGAAAAGCAAAAGCCTAATGAGACTCTAGTAGATTACATTTTGAGGTGGAGAAATCTTAGCATGAAGTGTGAGGCTCAACTACAGGAACAACATGCAATTGAGATTTTACTTAAAAGTATCCATGGACAAATAACTTTCATGCTTAAGGGACTCACTATCAAGTCTTTTGAGAAGTTACTCAGCAAATCTAGCAATCTGCAAGAAGAAGTCAAGCATATGGATTCTCATGAGAAGGCCGAGAAGAAATCTGGGATAGTTGTTGGTCTTTGCAGGGGAAAACAAGAATTGCAAATACAAGCCGAACAACCTAAACGAACCTTCCAACATCCTCGTCAAAATATTCAGCAATCATCTCAGCAGAGACCTTACCAGACATATGAAAGACAAGTTCAAATCATGAACACTCGATCAAATGGGATATGTTCTTTTAAAGATGAAGCAAAAAAAATATGTTCCGCAGTCTGATCAAGAATCCCGAGTTCAGGTTACCCAAGCAAAAGAAGCTCGACGAGGTCAAGAAGAAATGACTCCAAGATATTGCCCGTACCACAGGTTCGTTGGACACACCATAAAAGAGTGTTGCAGTTTCAAAGACTTGCTTGAGGAGAAGTTCAAGAATGGGGACGTAACAATCCGGAAGAATATTTGAAAGAAACCTGAAAGAGGTTATATTAATATGATTTTGGTCGATCTGTTTATTCCAACCTATTCCTATCAACTGCCAATGAATGAAATGTCTTTTGGCCACTATTGTACTACTTTTGTTGTTGAAAGGGATATTAGCAGAATCGATGTTTGTCTGTCCCTTCCCTCCCACCGTAATAAATAAAGAAAAAAATTTTATTTTTCAGAACTCTTCAATGTTGGAAGGCACAGTTAACAAAACATTCAGAGTTCTTAAACAAGACAATCGAGAAAGGAGTAATCAAAGATAAAAATTCCATCATTGTGAAAAAAAAACTATGACTTCAGGGGAGAAAGAAATTAATACCCTAATAACTGAGTCATCCTCTTTAAAGAATTCAGACTGTGTCCTAAGTTGATTTCAAAATAAGATAGTGTGGTTGAAATATGAATAGTTGACTCGGGATATCACGAGCCTTTAATTTTCTGCCACGTGACTAGGTCCTGACTTTCAAACAAGTTATAATATCCCAAAATTCAACTTAAGAAATATTTAAGGATTATTAGTCAAGAAAATTTGGACATTCAAAATCTTTAAAAGAAATATGTTCCATCAGATATAGTAATTCTAAGAAAACAAAGGGAGCCAAAAAAAGTTGTGCGAAAATTCCCGAAGAAGAAGCTTGAGGTGAGTTTATAATAAAAAATTGGTGTCTGAATTAAGACATTCAAAATCTTTAAATTGTGTTTTACCAGATATAGTAATTCTCAACAAAATATGGGAAAATATGGAGATTATGTGCAAAGTTTGAAGCAAAAAAATAAAAGCAAAAGAAAAGTCTCCCAGAGAAGAAGCTTGAAGTGGATGTATAATCAAAAATTGGTGTCTGAGTTTCCCCTAATTAATGAAACTTAAAATTCTCTATTAAAAAAGTTCTTTTGATATTATATCCAAGAAAAAGTTCAACGATATTGAGTCTTTTGGTTGGCTATTAATTGACTCATAAATATTTTTGGAAATCGAAAAATGTTTTGATCACACGACTAAAATTCTTAAATTTGCTTAAGCTCATAAAGAGAAAATTAAAGAAATGATGATGTAGTTTATGGAAATTCAAACTTGAAGTCATATCCTTCAGTGTCCAACAAATACAACTCCAACTTCAAAAATCTTTAAAGAATCTGCAAAAAAAATCAAATGATGACTGCTACAAATGAAGCTACAAACTTGCAACCTCATCAGGCGGAGTATCTGTAAAAATAACAGATCTGTTATATGTACTTGAAAGAATATAGTTCCGATGGTACCTTAAGGATGGGCTATTTTCTACACTTATCATTTGTGAGTGGACGATACTTTAAGAAGTACTGTGTCTTGCAATGTTTCAGAGAGAAAAACTCATTCTTAGAAGCTCAGACATCGTGCTTGTCTGAAACTGGGTCCAAATTCTAACAAAAAAAAATGATAAATTTCTCGAGTTTGAGGTTTCTTACTCTTTTCTTGTGTAGCGCAACTACCTTGGTCTGCACCAATTTTCTTCACATCTGCACGGAATTTCACATTCTGCACAATGTCTCACAAAGTTTCATTATTTTTTACCTCACCAATGTCAATCTTCGAGAATTCTATAAGTTTCCCACAAATTCAAAGCACTATATTCTAGAGGTTGAGGATTCTACATCCGATTCCACCTTACTTTAGGTTCTCATCCTATTGAAATCTTTCAAATCAATTCTAGAGGTTGACGATTCTATATCCAATTATGTGTTGCTCTAGTTTCTCATCCTATTGCATTCTTTCAAATCAAATTTAGAGGTTGAAGATTTTATATTTGATATCGAGTTTCTTTAGGTTATTATCCTATCGCGATCTTTCAAATGAAATCTAGAGGTTGAGGATTTTATATCTAATACCGCGTTGCTTTAGGAGCCCCTCCCATTGCAATCTTTCAAATCAATTCTAGAGGTTGAGGATTTTACATCCGCTTCCGTGTTGCTTTGGGAGCTCCTCCTATCGCAATCTTTTAAATCAAATTCTAGAGGTCGAGGATTCTACATCCGATTCTGCATTGCTTTAGGAGCCCCTCCTATCGTAATCTTTTAAATCAAATCTTCAGATTGAGGATTTTATATCCGATTCCACGTTACTTTAAGAGTGCATCCTATTGCAATCTTTTAAATGAAACTTTATCGGTTGAATATTTTATATCTGATACCACGTTGCTTTAAGAGCCCCTCCTATTGCAATCTTTCAAATCAATTCTAGAGGTTGAGGATTTTACATCCGATTTCGCGTTGCTTTAGGAGCTCCTCCTATTGCAATCTTTCAAATCAAATTCTAGAGACTGAGGATTCTACATCTAATTCTGCACTGCTTTACGAGCCCCTCCTATCGTAATCTTTCAAATCAAATCTTCAGGTTGAGGATTCTACCCGATTCCGTGTTGCTTAAGAAGCGCATCCTATTGCAATCATTTAACTGAAACTTTAGCGGTTGAAGATTTTATTTCCAATACCATGTTGCTTTAGGAGCTCCTCCTATTGCAATCTTTCAAAACAAATTCTAGAGGTTGAGGATTTTATATCTAATTCCGTGTTGCTTTAGGAGCTCCTCCTATCACAATATTTCAAATCAAATTTCGGGGCTCCTATCGCAATCTTTTAAATCAAATTCTAGAGGTTGAGGATTCTACATCCAATTCCACGTTGCTTTAGGAGCCCCTCCTATCGTAATCTTTTAAATCAAATTCTAGAAGTTGAGGACTCTACATTCAATTCCGCATTGCTTGAGGAGCCCCTCTTATTGCAATCTTTCAAATCAAATTCTAGAGGTTGAGGATTTTGCATCCGATTCCACATTGTTTTAGGAGCCCCTCCTATTACAATCTTTCAAATCAAGTTCTAAGGTTGAAGATTTTATATTCGATACTCCGTTGCTTTAGGAGCTCCTCCTACTGAAATCTTTTAAATCAAATCTAGAGGTTGGGGATTCTACATCCAATTCTGCATTGCTTTAGGTTCTCATTCTATTACAATCTTTCAAATCAATTCTAGAGGTTGAGGATTCTACATCTGATTCCGCATTGCTTTAGGTTCTCCTCCTATCACAATCTTTTAAATTAAATTTCAAAGGTTGGGGACTTTACATCTGATTTCAAGTTGCTTTAGGAGCCCCTCCTTTTGTAATCTTTCAAATCAAATTTTAGAGGTTGAGGATTTTACATCCGATTCTGCGTTACTTTAGGAGCTCGTCCTATTGCAATCTTTGAAATCAAATCTAGAGGTTGGAGATTCTACATCCAATTCCATGTTGCTTTAGTTTCTCATCCTATTGCACTCTTTCAAATCTATTCTAGAGGTTGAGGATTCTACATCCGATTCCGCGTTGCTTTAGGTTCTCCTCCTATCGTAATTTTTCAAATCAAATTTCAGAGGTTGAGGATTTTACATACGATTCCGCGTTGCTTTTGGAGCCTCTCCTATCTCTATCTTTCAAATCAAATTCCAAAGGTTGAGGATTTTACATCTGATTCAGCGTTGCTTTAGGAGCCCCTCCTATCGCAATCTTTAAAATCAAATTCTAGAGAATGAGGTTTTAACATCTGATTTTGCGTTGCTTTAGGAGCCCTTCCTATCGCATTCTTTCAGAATAAATTCCAGAGATTGAGGATTTTAAATCTGATTCCGTGTTGCTTTAGGAGCTCCTCCTATCGCGATATTTTAAATTAAATTCTAGAGGTTGAGGATTTCACATCCGATACCATGTTGATTTAGGTTATCATCCTATTACAATATTTCAAATCGAGCTCTAGAGGTTAAATATTTCATATTCGATACCACATTGCTTTAGGAGCTCCTCCTATTGTAATCTTTCAAATCAAATTTTAGAGAGTGAGGATTTTTCATCCGATACCACGTTGCTTTAGGAGCTCCTTCTATTGTAATCTTCCAAATTAAATCCTACGATATACTAGAGGTATTCAGTTTTGCATTGATTTAGGAACTCCACCTATCACAAAATTTCCAATCAAATTCAATGATATTCTTGAGGTTGAGGGAATAAGCCCTTTGATTAATTTAAGGAATGCAATTATCATATTTTGAAATCAATTTTAAGACCACCTTAAATGGATTATGACAGATGATTCTTATTTTGGGATTGATACCTAAATTTCAATTCCGACATCGGGGTCAGCACTTACATACTGATTCCCATCCTTTATAAATACATGAAATTTCATAACTCAAAATTCACTCTCCGATCCCCAGCGAAAGTCCCTACTCCTTGATTTTAATTAGACGATCACCTACTAATTCCCCAGTAGAAACAAATCACACACACAACTCTACACATACTTTCGAGTTTGTGACTTAGAAGTTTGTATTGGGTTTTGTTAATCTCGTCGATCAACACCAATACGTGCAAGCACACCACACCTATTGGGGTTCCATTTATTGACCTCACTTTTGGTTGAGGTTTAGTTTTTCCTCTTTAGTAGCCTAAGGTCTAATCATAGGACTTTCCTATTGACTATTCCTAGTAAACTAGACAAGGAACCCTCACCATTAGAAATTCTATACTCCTCTTTACTCAACTTGAAGTTCCACATATTGGTCCTATCCTCTAGCAATTAGTAGGTGGGGTCATTATAAGGGAGCTCAAGGAGAGTCCCCTTAGGACTGGGGGACCTTAGAGTTGACCCTAGGTGTTGGTCTAGGGCTTAGTCACACACTCTCACCCACAATCACTCACAACCCTAAACCTAAACTTCTAGGCTTTGGTCCCTTGATATTCTTCGGATACTCATGTATGTGGTCCCGTAAACCCACTGGCCCTAGGCTAGGGTTTAGCTAAGACCAGTACATAGAGGACCCAAAATTGGGTTTCCATTGGTCCGTAGCTTATTGATGGTGGTTGGCACTCCAATTCTACCAAAATGGCCAACCTAGCCTTCTTGCCCCTAAACTCCCCCAAATTACATAGATACCCTTGGGTCCCTAAATTTAGCCAAAATTCCCAAATTTACCCAAAACATCCAAGTTGGTTCACAAATCATTCCAAAGAGCTTGAAAACACCTAAACTTCCAAAAATCACCAAAAATTGCCAAATTACCAAAATACCTCTCCTTAGCCCAAAATTTAAAAAATTCTTAAAAATCCTAAAAAATTACTAAAACCTCCTAAAAATTTCCAATTTTATCTTTATTAACTATCACATGACCCAATTTGGCCAATTTGACCATCTTTGACCAAAACCCCCAAATTGCCTTTTAAAGGCCCATTTTTCCTTAAACTTACCTCAAATCTCTATCAAATTGGTCTCAGTTTCCCCTAATTTTAAATCTAAACTCAAATTCACCCTTGATATGACCAACCTAGACCAAATCCAAGCCCAATTTTTCCATCATTTGGGCCTAATTTTGATTTAGATCAAAGCCCCAATTTTGGCCACATGACCTACTCTCATCAAATTGAGTGCCTTAACCCCGACATTGGCACCCAATTTATGTTAAAAACTATTCATGAGATACCTACTGACCATTTACAATAATCAATTTGGATCTGACCTAAGGCTAGCCAAACCTAGACCCAAACCTAGCCTAATATGCCCAAATTAATCAAATTTCAAAATTCCTCCAAATTGACAATCCAATTGAACTCAAAACCACCTTCATCCTTCACCAAAGCTCTTCTTTTTGATCATATACACCAAATACAACATTTATTTGGGACAATTAACTTTGCTAGCCTAGTCCAAACTCAAATTTTGGTCATTTGCACTCACTTGGACCCATGCACAAAATGTGGCCTAACCACCCTAAAGCCATCAAATTAACTCCACCACAACCATTAATTGGACCCTAAGACTGAGTCAAAAACCATCTAACCCAAAATAGATGAGCCATGGACCAAGGGTCGCTCAAATTAAGGGATTTTATTTCCATTTTTGCTTAGGCTTAAGATATCTTTGCCAAAATAATACCTTATTGCAATAAATTGTTGTGACATATTCCCCTTGGTTTCTTGAGCTCTTGGCCACCTCCCCCTGCCATGGACGGCCGACCTAGTCACCAGAGAAACCAAAATCGAGGGACACCTCTTGAACTTTAGCAAAATCAAACCCAGACACCACCTCACTCAAATCAAATGATAGAGCTCCTCTGCCCTCCACCTAAGCATCACAATACACCCAAACATTGGCCCTGAGAGCCACCCCTTTGCCACTTTTATAAAAACTCACCTCCACGGCCATGGGAAGTGTGCTGAAATTTCCTCTGGGAGACTTCCCCAAATTGATCCCAGACCCTCCTTGAGACCTACTCAGTGCAATCCAACCACCACATTGCCCTAAATCCCCTTGTCGGAGCCCAATTTTGAGCTTGAATCTCTACATATAATCAGGATAGAGCTCTCCACACTTCTACACTCGACAAAAATTAAATTAAACTCACCCACACCTTCACCATAGTGAGAGAAGGAAAAGCCCCATCAAATTCCCATTCCACAGAGACTCTAGCATAGCTCTAGACCAACACCTGAAATCGGCCTCAGTTGAATTCCTACCTAGGCCTTGCACCACAATCAGAGGCTTAATCCCTAGCCTCCTTGGACCCCAACAAACGTGCCGAGCACCTCTGATTGAATCTTAACTTCTCAGAGCCAAGGTATTGATCTCCTCTTCCTCCCGAGTCTATTTTCATTCTCCATTTGAATAGGCTTGATTTAATTGTATGATTATATTTTGGATATGTTCGTCTCACTTAGACGAGTCCATAAGATCAAACCCAAAGTGATTTTATTGAGTCTAGGCTGAGATCTTAGGGTTTTAGTGTGGGCGGTCACGAGATCATTCAATCGGGGACGATGACGGGGAGCTGTCCGATCGCGTGTGTATCAGATGGATGAAGGAGATCGATTCGGATAACGCTTCCTTACATGAACCGCGAGCCGAGTCAGTGGCTACATGGATGGCGGCGTCCAACCAGAGTGCGCCACGCGTGCCTTTGGAGTTACCAAGGATATAGTCAGTCCCGTGCGTTTAAATAGAAAAAATAGGGATTTTCTTATTTAAATAAATAGCCCTAGCTTTAAAAATTCATATCTTGGTGTAGAAAAGTAAAAAAAATAAAATAAAAATACCCTCTTACTCAGTGAGTATAGGAGAATAATGTGGAAATAATTTTAAGTGTATGTGATGTATATTTTATTTTTAATTAATTAAACACTGATTTGAATATTTTGATTCTCCATGCATATAGGCAAATTACCATGGATTGAAATTTTTGCATGTTGTTGCCTCTATCTTAAGAGATATCTTCTGATTTTTTTAAAGTTAGAGGAGGTCCCTAGACAAAGATTCATATTTTTCAAGTTTATGTCTATTATTTGCATAAATTAATTATGATAATTATCATGTTCGTTAGAAAATTTCAAGAAAATTTTGGAAGGTTCAACATGACTAGAGGATTCTTTGCAAATAATTTCATGAGTTAAGACATTAAGAATAGACTTAATCTTTACCAACCCTAAAACACAAAAAAAATTAATTTTGCGTAACATAAACGTCAAAATAACTTAATTTTTTGTCTTCGCCAAAATATAAACTCCAGAGAACTTCCCATAAAATATTTAAAACATTTGGAGTTCATTTAATATCTTAAATTGATTTTTCAAGTTAATTAACATTTTTGGCACTAAAATAATTTTTAGTAATTAAAATATAACTTAGAAATTTCTAAAACATAATTTTTGGAGTTCCCTGTGATTAGAGGAATTTTATAAAAATAATTTTGAAGTAAAAATAAAAACTTCATTTTTAGCCAATTTTAAATATTTAAGATAATTAAAAAATGATAAAAAAAATAATAAAATTCATGAATATGTTCAAAAAATTTTTATAAGCACCTAGGAACAATTGGAGTATTTTTTTTATTTTCTAAATAAAAATAATGAATTTTCAAGATTAAAATAATTTTTAAAGGCTAAAAATAGATTTTCACAAAAAATTCCAATAATTCAAACAAAAATTAGAAAAATGTGAGATTTGTTTTTCTATGTCCCTTGTCATTAAAGAGATTTAATAAAAATACAAAAAATAATTTTCCACATTTAAAATATTTTATAATTAATAAACACCCTAGAACTTAAAATAATTCTTAAAATTCAAATGAAATTCAAAAAATCATGAAATTTGTTCTAGAGGCTTCTATGGTCTAAGTCTATTTCCAGTAAAAGTTTCATGGAATTAGGATTTACTTTGGTCAAGTTAGGATATTTCTTTGAGAAAACCTATTTTTGCATTAAAAGTAACTATATAGATAAATTAAATTTGGAAAAATCACACTTTCTCCTCTGTTGTCTTAATTGACAAATGAGTGAAGTAGAATAGAAATTATAAAGTTATTTGGTTTAAATTTGTTGAATTATGAAGTGATAGAGCCTTAGGGGCAAATGGGTAATTTTAGAAATTTAGCCTTGATTAACGTTTAGGCCTAATTTTAGAAAGGGAAATGGGAAATGTTTGATTCTAATTAACATATTTGGATGTTTGAAACACAAGGGGTTAACTGGTAGAAACCAACCTCACTTGTTCTAATTAAAAAGGATAAATTTGCAATTTCTTTAAATTACATAAATTTGGGAGTCTAGCCAATTAAATGATCCTAGATTTAGGGGGTATGATTTTGGGTGTTAATAACTCACTAATTTAATACCCTTATTTGATGAACAAAAAAACGCAAAAGCAAAAACATGAATCATCACCATCACTTATAAGTCAATTTTATTTGCAATGACTAAGACACTCACCAAAATCTTAAGGGCTTCGTAGTGACTTAGGCTAAATTGAGTTTTATTTAAATATGTATTTGAAAAAAAACATCATTGAAAATTAAAAAATCTTTCAAACACTACAAGCCCAAGTGAAAATTTGGCTAAGTCTCTTAAACTTGTCTCTTTAAAGGTCTTCACCCACATAATTCTTAAATTGAATCACGAGTGATAATTACCCTATTCTTAGGGATAATTGAGACATCAATGCTCATTAAGCACTAAGGGTATTTACAGGATGAATTATTAAGCAACATAATAAGTTTAAAAGAACTCGAGATTTTCCACCAGGCAGCGAGAGAGTAGCACGGACCTGCTTCTTTCTCTAGATCTGTTGGATACCTCGGATATCTACTTAACTTAATATGTTTTGCTTGACAAAATCAACTTTAATTAAACTCTTAAGAACCCACCAAGATATGACATAGGGTTAGGAAAACTACCAAAACCTTACTTCTTTGCCTCTACATGAACTGCCCTAACATGCATTTTGAGTTTTAGGTGGTGGAACGAGAAGACTCACCAGGTGCGCTTTTACAGTTTTTAGGGTTGTCTTTCTTGTACTTTTAGCTATACTTTTATGCTTACACAAATTTTCATGCTAAACAACGATGTTACCCTGCATGAAAACTAAAACTATCAAGATAGCCACAAAATTAAAACCAAAATAAAAACTAAAATCAACCAAGATAAAATTCACCGCCACGACATACAAAATGTAAAACAACTCAATATTTAATCACAAACATCACACAAAACTACAATTGCAACTAAATTAAGATGTCTCTATCGGATGATCGAGAATTCCTTGGAGGAGGTAACCTACGGTTGCTAACGAGGCTTCCCATGGTTTAAATGAAATTATAGAACTCATTAAGTTGAGTTTAGTAAGTTCATTTGGACTAAGTGAATCCAATAGAAAATAGTCGTGCCAGAACAAGGGAACTGTAGGATCCTACCCAGTGTCGATATAATAACCTTTAACATACCCCAATAAAATTTAAAGAACTACAACCATAACGTCACCTGATTTGACCTCATAACTTGACACACTAGAAAACTCAAACTCGTTATGGTAAGGAGCTTGGAGCTAGCATGGTGGGCAGCACGACCATCTTCAATAGCAAAACCTGTCTTCCGCGAGGAGCTTGGAGCTAGCATGGTGGGCAGCACGGCCATCTTCAACAGCAAAACCTTTCTTCAGGCAAGAGCTTGGAGCTAGCTTGGTGGGCAGCACGACCATCTTCAACAGCAAAACCTGTCTTCCACTTAACCAATATTTTTTCCTTAGATATAAACAACGAAGCCATAGGACTTTGAGGTTGCTTGCTTATGCAATGTAAATCCTCACTTTATCTTTAGGCATTTTGTATGGCCCTGCTATACAATATAAGCCCTAGCTCGTCTTAAGATTCTTATATCGTCGTTCATCACGACCTAAACCCTCACATCTTCCAGGCTATTTGTGTGATAGTTTCACACAAATGTATGCTCTAACTAATAATATTGACAGAATAAAACACCTAAATATTTGTCCTCAGAAATGAAGCCAAACATTAGGATAGCTTGGGAAGTCACTAAGGTTCTCCTCTGGATCAGTGAAATATTCTAGTTCTTCACCCTTTGGACTCTCCAACAACATGTTCCAAATTTGAATCAATCCCCTTTCACACCTCTACGTCCGATCTCATCGAAAAGTACTACCCTTTGAAAATCCTTGAAGAAAATATTTCATGATTTTTATCGAGAGTCTTCTTTGGTGATTTTGGTCATTTAAGATGTAATTAAATATAAGGGCTTGCCCTTATAGGAAGCTTGTCCAAATCCAGCTTAATATAAACCATATCTAATTTGTTATAGTAAATAGGGGAACTTGTCAGCAAATACAAAGGTTTTGCAGACCAAACAGATGTCCTATATTCCTTAGTTTATTTGATCGAGTCTCATCCTCATATCTTGTATTTATCCTTTAGGATAGATATTGGATTTGAGGTACAATGCTCTTTCATTTAAATTATAAGAAATATGGGTTCAGTTTCATTTCATATTTTTTAAAAACAAAATATATATGTAAATTAAAATGTCCTTTCGAAGTAAGCAATGTGATTTCAATTCCGTTGACTGATAGCTTCTTACGGGCAACTCCTCCAACCAAAAATAGTGCTGACATGACATTAATTAAAAAGGACGCCAAATTCATTTGGGAAGAGAAATGCCAGCAGACTTTCGGGGAAATTAAATAATATTTAATGACACCAATTTTGGCAGCCCCTATCCTAGGGAAACCTTTGATACTTTATAACGTGGCCTTAAATGATACTCTGAGAGCCCTCTTAGCCCAAGTCAATGACGGGGGTAAAGAAAACGCACTCTACTACTTGATTCGTCGTGTAATTTTGACGGAAGTAAGGTTTCCACCTATTGAGAAGCATTGTCTGACATGAATTTTTGCCACCCAAAAACTTAGACATTACATGCTTTCTCATAAGATTACCCTAATTTTAAAAGTTAACCCATTGAAATATTTGATGACTCGACCAACACTCTTCAGACGTCTAGCAAGATGGTCGATGATCTTATTGCAATTTGATATAACTTTTATTTCCCTTTGTGCTATCAAGGGACAGATTATAACAAAATTTCTCACTGCACACCCACTACCAGCTGGTTCCCCTCTCAACGATGAGTTACCAGATGCGCAAACACTACAAATAGAATTCTCCAGCGCACAATGCTGGGAAATGTACTTCAACAAAGCGTCATGATCCAGAAAACACAATGGATCAGGCATAATTATAATAGGCAAAGCAGGGATTGGCTTGATCTGTATCATGCTAGGTAAGGGTATGTTGAGGTTCTCATACCACCAGACAGAGTCGTGCACCAACATCAAAGCAGAGTATGAAACCTTAATCACTGTATTAGATTTGATAATCTCAATAGATATAACAAACATTACCATCTATGGTGACTCTCAACTCATCATTCACCAAGTCACTGGACAATACAAAATTTTGAAATTGCGGCTAACAGAATACCACCAGTACACAATGAAGCTGCTGAAGCAAATCCACTACGTGACTTTCTACCGGATTCTTAAGGGAGATAACGTCCACGTTGTCGCTCTAGCAAAACTTGCTAAGGATTTGGCATGTCCCCTAAAGGATTCCATCGAAATCACACTACGAAGAAGAAAAATTCTGTATCGAATCAACCTCAATAATTTACACAAGCTTGGAAAAGAAGAAACAACGATTGCAGTTGTAGATAACAATGAAGATTGGTACAAGCCATTAATAGAATAATTGCATACTAGAAATCTTTAGGGTTTAGGGATCCCCCTCATTGCACACTCTACATGCTTGTGTACGGGTCTGAAGTCGTGCTACCGTTAGAAATTCAGATGTCATCTCTTAGAGTCGCTGTCGCCAACCAACTCACAATAGAAGAAAGTGAATAGTTCAAACTTGAGTAACTAGAGATTCTAGAAAGAAAACGGCTTGAAGGACAACAACAAGTGAAACTTTACCAGGCAAAAATGATACAAGCTCATGACAAATTAGTCCGCCCAAGGACATTCAAAGTTGGCAACCTCTTCCTCGTGCTTAAAGAGCCTATTCATACACGCTGCAAGATAGGTGGAAAATTTGAGCCAACTTGGGAGGGACCATTTTTCATTGAAATGGGCTACGCAGGAGGAGCCTACCAGTTAGTAGATTTTCGGGGTGAAAAACCCATGCTACCAATCAACGGACGATACCTGAAGGCATACTACACAACTTGGCATTACTTGCCTTCACTTGATTTGAAAATTTGAAATTTTGATTGTTTTTGTGTTATCTATATGCTTTGTTTGTGACCGGGTCCAAATTTTTTGTACCAAAATTAACCTCAACATAATAAAAAAAAAAGATTTTTTTGAAAATTATACACCTAAATTTTCTCTTTTCAAACTTAATATGCTACTATTTTAAACAAAATTCACACATGAATAAACAATATCTTCGCCAAAATAAACAAAAATTTCCTTTAATAAATACTTTATTTTGTTCTTGTTCATGCTAAGTTTCAACCCACTGATATTTTTCCTATCGTTTGCAGAGAAATTTTAATTCAGAGACTGATCTTCACCTTTAAAGATGGCTGGAATCTTGCACTAAATGAAGAAATGGCACCGCAGGGCGGTACTATAAAATTTGACATGGAATTTAACCAAATCAGCATGGATTACGAGGGGCCTTTAATGAATTTCATCAGTCAATGAGAAAAGGAAGGGTTCCCTCACTACTAAAGGGGGCCACCAAAAATAGTGCTTCACTGATAAGAAAGAGCGTGATGGTAAAACAGGACCCGATGGTGGGGCCAAACCATTTACCATCCATGATAACTACATCGACTGGGGGCCTAGTTGCTGTTGATAATGAAAGGATACCGTTTGCTCCACTATGAAGAACACAATGAAGAAATGCTAGCCGACAAAAATAGAGAACTTTCTTACGAGAAGAGAAGAGACGCCAGAAAGAGGTAGACAACTTGCTTACTCCTATTCCTGAGGGACACATTTATGATCCGGGTATGAAAGAGACCTCCTCCAGCCAACCTGCTACAGATGAGGAGCCCGAGTTTAAGATACTACTAGCTTCAGATGTTCTGTGTATGGGTTCCCCTGCTTGCAATGTCGAAATATCTGCACGAGCATCAGCTACAAGGGCATTTGTGGAGTGCCCAAACTGCAACGTCCTACACCTACAACACTACAGCGCATTAGAGGAATATGCATCTTCCGATGATGGATCTCAGACAGATGATTACCTGATAGATGCAGAGTCATATGTCCCAATGAGCTGAGGAAATGGATTCGAGGAAGCAAGAGGATTACTATCCAGAGTGGCTGTTGCTACAACGACACAAATGATTGACAAGAGAATCCGCCTGGGATCCTCAGACAAGATCAAGTAGATCCACTACCTCCAATGATAAAGTGGATGATCAAAAGAATGGTCAGATGGAGTATTCTACCCGCTACTTGCATTCCAAATAGTTGTATTATCAACATCTATGATGAGGGTGATTGCATACCACCACACATCGATCACCATGACTTTATGAGGCATTTTTGTACAATCTCATTCATGAGTAAAAGCAGCTTCTTTTTTGGGAAAGAAATTAATGTCGTCAGCCCTGGTGAGTTCAGAGGCTCTATGGAGATTCTTCTATGAGTTGGCTCAGTGCTTGTTCTCAAAGGAAATGGTGCAGATGTTGCCAAGCATTGGAGTCTAGGAGTGCGACACCGTAGGGTGTATGTGAATTTTTGACGGATGGACAATCACAAAATGCCATATGAATTTCAACCAGATCCAGAACTGGAGGAACTACTATCTTACGAGCCATGATAGGGTTGCACCTTTAAGCACATGCGAAGGGAACCCTTGTCCTGAAGCGTGGCTTAGAAGGTCAACTCTATTAGGAGCTCGTCATAGCAGGAACAGATAGTCAGAGGATTCCTTTCTTCTTTAATACATTAAAGAAATGTGATATGTACCAGAGATGCTCAGTCTATAATGTGTACTTGACATGAGATATTTTGGATGTACTTTGACGCATTTCGCATATTGTTCTTTTTGAGACGTTGGGCTACAATTGATCTATAACATTTTATTGGAACAGATTAATGAATTTTTGTTCAGAAATGTGCCTTTTTATTAATTGTCTTTAGTTTGATGGATGGAAGACATGAACCACACGTTGGTTCAAAATTACAACAAAAGAAGAACAAAATAACAGACAAAAACTTTCTAACGGTAATAAAATTTAAGCAAAAATAATCAAGAAACAAACAACGAAACAACTCCCTTTTAAGAAAAAATAAACCAACTAAAATCAAATTTTGAAAACATATTTTGAAAAATTAAACATGAAAAAAACAACATAAAAGAAAATAAATTTGTTGAGTGGATTCTCTCGATTTCGAGGTCTCTTACTCTTCGCTTGCACAACACAACTATCCAAGTCTGCATTAACTTTTCACATCCCCGCGGAGTTGTACATTCTGAGCAAAGCCACACAAAATTTTACATATCTTATTCAAAAATGTCAGCCTTTTTCACATAACACATATCTTTGGGTTTAACACCATCAATCCTCATTTTCAAATCAGTCCTTAACTTCTGATTCACGACTTTTGAGGTCGGTCCTTACCTTCCGACTCTCTCTTTTGAGATTGATCACTACCTTTCAATCTACATTTTTGAATCAGCCCTTAATTTTTTATTCACTACTTTTCAGTTTGGTCCTTACCTTCTGACACTCTCTCTTGAGATTGATCTTACCTTTCAATCATCGTTTTCAAATCAGTCGCTAATTTTTTATTCACCCTTTTGAGGTTGGTCCTTACATTTCGACACTCTCTTTTGAGATTGATCACTACATTTCAATTCTCATTTTCGAATTAGTCCTTAACTTCTGATTCATTTGCCCTAGGCTAGGGTTTAGCTAAGACCAATACATATAGGACCAAAAATAGGGTTTCCATTGGTCCATGGCTTATTTATGGTGGTCAGTGATCTCGACTTAATGCTTATGCGTAGTATAGCAATAGTTCTGATGATATTTTTCACTTATATTTACTTATTTTTCAACAAAACCAAAAACTTAATTCTGAAGAAAAATAAGAATTTAACTTTTTAATATATATACATATATATATATTGGGATACTACACAAGTACATTTATCGTTATCAAGTAATATAAGACTTTTTGATTAAGACTTGAATATTGAACCCCTAGGGAAGATTATATAATATGCACTTTTTAGCAAGTTTTTCAATTTTTAAAAAGATAATTACTTAAAATAAAAACAATTTTGTAGGAAGGAATTTAAAATTTAAATATTTTTGGTATTTTTGATATTTTAATGAAACAGTAAGAGCTTAAAAGGATAACTAAAGTTTTTGTAGAAGAAAAGTACTTAATATGAAAATTTCTTTCTTCTTATCATGAATCAGTAATAAGTATAAGAATTCTATTGTGGAAGTATGCAAAATGTGTTGTGCCAAATAGGAGCAATAATATTCTTTACCTTTTCTAGAGATGCTATAAAGAACATTGACTAATTTAAAGTTTGAATAGTTCAAAAGACTGGCTAGGCAGGGAAGATACTAGCTCTCACTCAAAAGTTCCCTTGATTCCTTCCTCCTAGAGGCTAACACTCTCATATCAGAACCTAAAACAACAAACCAAGTTAGGGACATTAACCTGTCATTTTAAAGTCCTCTAACTCTACACCCATCAATGAATATTACCCTATTTATTTGCACTCAATCATATGAACTACATNTAGGGGCTAACATTCTTGTATAAGAACCTAAAACAATGAACCAAATTGGGGGTTTTAACCTGTCACTTTAAAGTCGTCTAACTCTACACTCTTCAATGAACATTTCTCTATTTATTTGCACTTAATCATATGAACTACATTCTCATTCATACAACCTCATATGATTATTTTCAATTGTTGACTGAGACAATATCGAACCGATTCTTACATGTTCTTACAACAAATTTTAACATCTGGATTGGCGAAATCAAGAAGTAAATGAAGTGCATGGATTTAAATCATCACAACNCTTGACTAAGACTATACCAGCCACGCTCTTACATGTTCTCACAACAAATTTTGACATCTGTATTGGCCAAATCATGAAGTAAATGAAGCGCATGGATTTAAATCTCACAACTTCTTCCAACATTAAAGATCAATACTCTCCACAACTTCCATCCAAAACTTAATTACCTATCATTTTAAGAAGAAAGATAAAGAAGACTACTCAGAATCCATGGAGAAAACAAAACCACACATTAGTTTAAAAGAAAAAATCATTGTCAAACCAACAATAAGTCTCAATTAAAACAAAAAGTAGTCTCAAAATAGAAAGATACAAACTTNTAAGCCAACAAGTCTTGATTAAAACCAAAAGTATTCCAAAAAAAAAGATAAAAACTTATCTCAAGTCCTCCACTAAACTCTTGAAGTTTCTTTTAATCTCTTCTCTTTTACAATCACTCAAAACGAAATAATATAAAGGATAAAGTAATTAAAAATTGGTTCCAAAAAATCTCTCCAAACTAACTCCCCAATGAAGAACTTTCAAAACTTGCCAATATTTTCATGACTCTTTTCTAAGTCCTCTCTTCTTTCTTTTATAGTTTTCCAAGAGGTGTCTTGGGATCTCATGTCTTGATTCGATGTATTTGCCCAAGAGATGCATCCTTTCATGATAATTTATGTCCATGGTGGTGTTTGCCCAAGAGACGCATCCTTTCATGATAATTTTTGTCCATGGTGGTTACAACCACCTATTAGCAAATGGGTGCCTCAAAAATCTCTTTAAAATTTGTGAAAACCGATTTTACTCATCTAGTAACTGCCACTGGCGCTTAAGCGTAGGGTCTCGATGCTTAGGCATGACCTACTATCTTTAACCGGAGCTTAAGCGCCAGATCTGGCGCTTAGGCACCAAAACTTTTTTGCACAATTTTTCACCTTTTTGCTCCAAATTTGATCCCTTTTTACTCCTTTAAGCATTTTTTCCATTTTTACTTGTATCTCCAATAAAAACACAATAATACCTTCCATTAAAGTGCAATATCTCAAAAATAGGTGTAAAAATGTGTCTAAAAATACTATATAATTTAGGTGTATCAAAATCCCCCAAACTTAAAATGTTACTTGTCCTCAAGTGACACTTCAATCGGTATATCAAACTCAAGTGACACTAATCTTTAAAAACCATCAAATATGTATGATATGTATATGAGTTTCTTTAGGCTAAAATTTAGATTTAGAAATATAGTAGTCCAATTTAGAAGAAATAATTAGTAAATGAGACCAACTTAGCACTTCAATCTTTAAAAATTAAATAAGTATGATATGTATATGAGTTTCTTTAGGAGTTACTATTTAGATTTAAAAATATAGCAGTCCAATTTAGAAAAAATAATTAGTAAATGAGACCAACTTAAAGTTTGAAATTTCTTGATGTTAAGAACTATGAAAATATGAGTTCCTATCTAATTTAGAAATATTGTAAGTTCTCTAAATTTAGATTTTNAAAAACAAAACCACACTTTAGTTTAAAATTAGAAATCATTGTCAAAACAACAACAAGTCTCGGCTAAAACCAAAAGTAGTCCAAAACAAAAGATAAAAACTTATCTCATGTCCTCCACCAAACTCTTGAAGTTCTTTTAAATATCTTCTCTTTTACATCACTCTAAATATAAAAACTAAATTAAAAATGATAAATAAATATGTGGTGCCTGAAAATCTCACCGAACTAACTCCCTAATTCAATAACTTTCATAACTTTCTATTTTCAAGCACACTTTCAAAGACTCAATCTTCATTCTTTTATAAATCTTCAAAAAGTGCATCGGTATCTCTTCAAAATATGTCTTGATTCGATGTATTTATCCAAGAGATGCCACTTTTTGCAATAATTTTCATTCATGGTAGTTGTAACCACCATTTAAGTCAATGGGTGCCTCAAAAACAGATTCAAAATTCACAAAAACTGAATTTACTCATCCAAAAACTGTCATTGGCCCTTAAGCACTGGACATCTGGTGCTTAGGTGCGGCCTTCTCTGTTTAACCGGCTCTTAAGCGTCAGATCTGACGCTTAGGCGCCAAAACACTCTTGCACAATTTTCACCTATTTTCTCCAAATTTGATCATTTTTCACTCTTATAAGTATTTTTCATCTTTTTACCTGTACCTGAAAGAAAAACACACAAATATCTTCCATTAAAGCGCAATATCTCAGAAATAGGTATAAAAATGCGTCTAAAACACTATATATTTTAGATGTATCATTTAACACATGTGCTAAAATATATAAAATATTATACAATATAAACTACTTGGCAATAAAAAAATATTTTTATCTCGATTTGTCTAGAACTATCTAATCTATAACATATAAAATGTTATATGGAGAAAAGTTTGTAAATCTATGTAGATNTTATTTCAAGTCCTCCACCAAACTCTTGAAGTTCCTTTGAATCTCTTCCCTTTTACAACACACTCAATATAAAAACTAAAATAAAAAGGATAAAATAAATATGTGGAGCCTAAAAATCTCTCCAAACTAACTCCCCAATTCAAGAACTTTCAAAACTTTCTCTTTTCAAGCACACTTTCAAAGACTCATTCTTCATTCTTTTATAAATCTTCAAAAGGTGCATTGTTATCTCTTCAAAATATGTATTGATTCAATGTATTTCTCCAAGAGATGCCTCCTTTCGCAATAATTTTCGTCCATGATGGTTGTAACCACCTATAAAGGCAATGTGTGCCTTAAAAACCTCTTCAAAATTTGCAAAAACCGAATTTACTCATCCAATAACTGCCATTGGCGCTTAAGATCGGGGACTCTAGCGCTTAGGCGCAACCTTCTCTGTTTAACCGGCGCTTAAGTGTCGGATCTGGCGCTTAGGCGCCAAAACACTCTTGCCCAATTTTCTTCTATTTGCTCCAAATTTGATCATTTTTCACTCCTTTAAGCATTTTTCACCTTTTTACATGTACCTGAAAGAAAAACACACAAATATCTTCCATTAAAGCGCAATATCTAAAAAATAGGTATAAAAATGCGTCTAAAAACACTATATATTTTAGGTGTATCAAAATCTCCCAAACATAAAATGTAATTTGTCCTCAAGTGACACTTCAATCTTTAAAAACTAAATAGTATGATATGTATATGAGTTTCTTTAGGAGTTACTAAAACTTAGATTTAGAAATATAGTAGTCCAATTTAGAAAAAAATTATTCAGTAATTGAGACCAACTTAAAATTTAGAAATTCTTAATGCTAAGAAAGATGAAAATATGAGTTCCTATATAATTTTGAAATATTGTAGATTTTCCAAATTTAGAATTTAGTCCTTTTATTTTCTCTACTTAAAAAATTTTATTTTAAATAATTTTACTTACTATATTATATCCCTAAGCTTAAGACTTTCTCAAGTCTTATACTTTAAAAAGATTAAATGTGGAACCAATTTTTGATTGGGCACTAATCCTTAAGCTTCTCCTCCCAAACTTTTTCTCATTTTTTTTTCTTTTTCTTCACTTCTCTTTTTTTTTCTCTTTTTTTCTCTTTTTTTTTTTTCTTTTCTTTTTCAGGCAAGGATTACTATAACTGGATAGGCCTTTAATAATTTTAAATTCCACATCTCATTTCCTAAAGCAAAGTCTAGATATAACTCTTTTACTTATAAATATAATAATAGTTCTGAAAATTATTTTAATAAAAGAAATTTAAATATGAAAAATAAAAGTCTAAATTATCTAAATTTTGCAAAAATATAATTTTTCTTACTAAAGATAGTTACACTATATTAAACATTTTCTACACTAAAAACTTTTAACTTAAAGTTTTTCTTCATTACTAAAAAATTTCAACTAAGTTTTCTTACTCATTTATAAAATCAAATTTTACTTCCCTAATATAACTTCATATACATAATCATTTTTTTTAAATCAAATTCACTTGTAGCACATTTGAGAACAAATAAAATTCCAGTTTTGAAAATATTTTTTCATTCCGCCCCAAACTTCGTTTTTCACAGATTAAATATTTTAGCATCAGATATATATAAGCAGGAATGAAAATTTAAAATAATATGCTAACTGGAATTTTTAAACCCTAATGATACAAGTAGAAAAACGAAAAAAAAAGTAGGAGTAAAATTAATTTTGATCAAATTTTCTAATATTTTCATTTCAATTCAACATGTAGAGATTCAATCGACTTCTAAACAGTGGGTATAAATATAAAAGCAAACTAACATGCTAACTTTAACTTCACAATCTCAACATAAAAATGAATACACAAACATGATAAAAGAAATATATAGGGTAGCAGTTTTTTAAATTTAAATTTAAGATCTAAGTTAGCAAGATTTTCAAATTTACAAAAGACATAGAATTAAGTTAAGTTCTAAACTAACTAAATCACAAAACTCATAATAGTTACTACCCTAGAATTTAAAAATAAAATATTAACTATTCCAAAATAAAAAAAAAATCCAAAACACACTACATAATCTAAATCAACACACAGATGCAAATGTAGCAGTACCAAGACCACATAGTCCTCAACATAATACAAACATAAAAATCTCTCAGTCCTACTCCCCATCTTCTGAATCACCGCTATACCATTTTTCTGCAGGCTCATAATCAGGATATCGAGGATATGGAGGAAATTGCACTCCTAGTTCACCTTTAATTAGGCTCTCCATAGATGAGTGGAATTTCTCCTCATAATCACTCTTTCACCTATTATATTTATTAGTATAATCTGCAAAACGCTGTAAATTTTGAACTTTATGAGCGATAAAGTTAATATTGTCCATAATCTTCTGTAATAACGCGTCTCGGGTCTCAGTAGACTCACCTTTAAATGTAGAAGCACATGAGGTAGATGGTCTAGATGTAGAAGCAGCAGAGGTAGAAGTAGCATACATCTGCATTCCATAACTCCTAGAAAATCCTCCTCTCTAGCCAAAAATAGAATGCTCAGAATAAGTCTTCACATTCACCTTAGTGATGGGCTTTAGAGGTAATAATACTTCTTCCCAGCTATCATATTTAACTTCAGTCTGCTCACATAAAGAAAAGATCACGGAAGCGAATCCCAGACCTGCAGTAGTAACAATTGTGGCAAAACTGATGATAGTCTGATAGCTCCAATGTTGATGAGCTTTCCTTCCTGAATACAATAATTTAACATCGCTCTCTCTTGTAACTTCACTGAGATGATTTGTTGGAAGCAAACGAGCTGAAATAAAATAGTGTCAGGCCTTTGAAACTGCACATAACTTTGAAGTTGGAAAATTGACTCTCCTTTAATTAGTGATTTTCCAAAGTCCTCTCCTAATAGTAAAGTAAGAAATAATCTCATCTAGCTCCGCCTCATTCGGACTATAATTTGCATAAGAACATAAGGTGTCAGTTGGTAGATGATAGAACAAGTTGATTACCTCCGATGAAAAAGGTACCAACTTTCCTTGAACCATAACTCTATCGTCTTCAACCTCAGGGAGGTTAACATAGAACTCCCTAACAACAGAAATAATGGAAACAACAGAAAAACAACAGAATTGTTCCCACTTTTGACGAACAATCAGATCTTCCACTTCTCCACCTGGATTCTTAAAACAATGCTTGTGAATTGGTTTTTGTGATTGAAACGTTTCACTGTACTAATCTTGAGCCATCGAACTAATAAATTTACTCGAATCGAAAGGGCTCATTCCTTTACTCCTCTTCATTATTGGTGTCATTCTACAAATTTTATAAATTCCAAAAATATCTTCAAAAATCAAGTCTAAACTACTAAACTAAACTTCTCATGCAATTTCCATAGATTTTTTCTCATTTTTTACCATGAATAGTGAATTTTCAAATTTCTCCAAATGTGCTCAAAATACATGGTGAAAATCCAAAATTTTTACATAGACGTAAAGCTCTTACCTTAAGTAACTTGGATCTAGCAAATTTCACTTCATTCTACCAAGAAATCTTCACTTTAAATGTGCCCTAGCCCTCAAAAATTACAAACTCAAGAGGTTAAAGGTGACGGTGGCGTTATGGTGATTTTTGGGCTAAAATTTCACTTTTAACCGTTCGTGAACTGTTTTTTGTGAACCGGTGCCTAAGCGTCGATAAGTGGCGCTTAGGCGCTGCCTCTTTTAGAGTTAGCTCGCGCTTAAGCGCGAGGTGTGGCACTTAGGCGGCAGTGCACCATTTTCAAAAATTTTAAATTAAAGTATAATGCACTATTTGCCTAGGTAAACCACCTCTAAATGGTCCCATAGCACTTAAATGACTATTTTTAACTTCTTATAACTCCCCTCTCTCTCAAATTCTCCATATTAACTATTTCAATTCGAGGCTAAAAATAACACAAATTTTCACACAAACAAAGTTATATTAATTCACAAATGAGTACAAATACAATTAACACTTAATTCTCACTCCAAATAGACCCGGATGAGTAAATTTCCTAAATTCAAACACTTAACACTCATATTACAATTAAACTCATAAAAAGTCATAAACACTAAAAACAGACACTAACATGTAAACACAATGACTCCAAACAAATAAACTCAAACATAGAACTTAATTCCACTCTTCATTTGATGGGACAAACTCAGTTCTTTCATTAGTATCTCCTGGGGCAATTGGAATATAAAGTTGATAAAACAGACTGTAGTGACGTGCTCTGATACAATCTTCTTCAATCCACTTTTGCTTAAGAAACATCTCCTTATCCGCTTCCTCTATATAATTAGTGTGGCTAAATTACATTTTCAATTGCCATCCAATATGCTCAAAATGTGCATGAATCTTCAATACCTTAGTCTCCAGCAAAGACATGGTATTCTCAATTTTGTTGATCTTCTCTGATATCTCTTCAATACTAATGGATAAGAAACCGTTATACATCTTTTGTGCACTTTGACTAATGAATTTCTTCCTCATGGTCTCTTCCTTCTTCTTCAAATCCATCTCCCATGAAAGTCGTCATCTCAAAATCTCTCTCTCTCTTAGACTGTAGGGCTAAAAATGATCTGGGGTGAAATCCTTCACAAAACCCTTCTATTCATAGGCCTAAATCCTTCCAATAACTCCCAGGCATGTTTAGAAACTGCCTTGGCACATTTTTGCAAACTAATTGGTAGTTTTCCCTTCTAGAATCTGAATTTTGCACATGTGTTAAATATGCCGCGCTTAAGCGCCAGTACACTTTCTTGCACTAGTCAACTTAACATCCAAATTCTTATTTTAACATGTCTAAGTCACTAAATAAAATCTTAAAATTAGTACTAACACATAAAAGTCTCAACAATACTACCCCAATTTTCTTAATCACACATAAAACAACAATAAAAATAAAAACCCTGATACTTATGGGCTGCCTCCCACAAAACGCTTGATTTTATGTCGTCAGTCTGACGTAATCAGTGCTTATTTTGGTTGACCCAACATCATTCCATCTTTAAACTTATGTTGATCCTTTATAAAATAAGGTTTCAGTCTATGTCCATTAACTTTAAATATTTTCTCAGACATAGGATCTTTAATATCAACAGCTCCATAATGATAAACATTTATCACAATAAATGGGCCCATCTACCTAGACTTAAGTTTGCCTAGAAATAATCTTAACCTTGCCTTATATAGAAAAACTTGTTGCACTGGCTAAAAATTTTTAGTAAGAATCCTTCGATCATACCACATCTTCATCTTTTCTTTGTAAATCTTAGCATTCTCATAAGATTCATTCCTTATCTCTTCAAGCTCATTTAATTGCAATATTCTTTTCTAACCAACATCTTTCAAATTATAATTAAACTTTTTAATCGCCCAATATTCTTTATGCTCAAGTTTTGCGGGTAAGTGACAAACTTTCCCAAATATTAGCCTATATGGGGACATTCCTATAATAGTTTTGTATGCAGTCCTATAAGCCCACAAAGCATAGTCAAGTTTGACTGACCAATCCATTTTTGTTTGGATTCACATATTTTTCGCATAATTCTTTTAATTTCTAGATTGGATAATTCAGCCAAACCACTTGTCTGAGGATGATAAGCATATAAGCCCACAAAGCATAGTCAAGTTTGACTGACCAATCCATTTTTGTTGGATTCACAGATCATAATTCCACAAACCATAGTCAAGTTTGACTGACCAATCCATTTTTGTTGGATTCACAGATTTTTCCATAATTCTTAGCCCACAAAGCATGGTCAAGTTTGACTGACCAATCCATTTTTGTTGGATTCACAGATTTTTCCATAATTCTTTTAATTCTCCCAATTGGATAATTCAGCCAAACTACTTGTCTGAGGATGATAAGCAGTAACAATCCTAAGATTTATATGATATTTATTTAATAACTTTTCTATTATGACATTTCTGAAATGAATTCCCCCATCAGTAATGATAACTCTCGACATCCCAAATCTACAAAATATGTTTGTTTTCAAAAATTTTGCAACACTTTGAGCATCACAACGAGGTAAAACAACAGCTTCTATCCATTTGGATACATAGTCCACTATTAACAGAATATATAAATTTCTGAAAGATGGTATAAATGATCCCATGAAATCTAATCACCAAACATCAAATATTTCAACTTCTAGCATTAATTAAGGGACATCTCATTTCTTCCAGAAATATTGCCTATTCTTTGACATCGATCAGAAGTTTTGATATAAGCATTAACATCTCTAAAAATTGTAGGCCAATAGAATCAAGACTGTAAAATTTTATATTTTATTTTATCAACACCAAAATGTCCCCCAAAATCAGAATTATGACATTTTTTGGACAATCTCATAAGTTTCTTCTAATGGTACACATCTTCGAATAATCAGATCCTTTCTTTGTTTGTATAAAAATGGGTCATCCCAAAAATAGGTCTTAGCTTCATAAATAAATTTCCTCTTCTCTTGGTATGTCATTCCATAGGGTATAATATCACTAACAATAAAATTTACAATGACTACATACCACGGAACATGTCACTCATTAATAGTGAACAATTTTTTATCTGGAAAATGTTCATTAATTTCTTTTTCAAAACAGAGTAGCTTTTCTAACTCAAGCATGGACAAAGGATCAGCAATTTGATTTTCAATCCCCTTCTGAACAATTTTTTATAAGTCTAGGTTTAGCATCCTTCCTTTTCATTGAATACTTAATAGTAAAATGATCTCATGCACTACACAATGAGTTCCAGTCAAATATGATCTAAATTTATCAAAAGCAAATATTATTGCTAATAACTCTTTTTCAGTAGATACATAATTAATTTGAGTTTTGTTAAGAGTTTTACTAGCATAGTAAATAACTTTAAAAATTTTATCATATCTTTGTCCTAATGCAGCTACAATAGCATAATCACTATCATCATACATCAATTTAAAAGGTTTTCCCCAGTATGGTGAAACTATAATTGGTGTAGTGATTAATTTTTTTTTTAATAACTTAAAAGCTTTTAGGCATTCCTCATCAAAATTGAAAATTGCATCTTTCTCCAGTAAATGGCATAAAGGCTAGCAATCTTTGAAAAGTTTTTAATATATATCGCCTGTAGAATCCAGCATGTCCTAAAAAACTTATAATTTCCCTTATATTTGTTAGATAAGGTAAATTAGCGATCACTTGAATTTTAGCAGGATCTACTTCCATACCATTTTTCTTGATGGTGACCTAATACAATTCCTACTGCTATCATAAATTGACATTTTTCCCAATTAAGGACTAAATTTATTTCTTCAAAGCATTTAAGAACTTTGGATAAATGTTCTAAACACGAGTCAAATGAAGTTCCAAACACTAAAAAGTCATCCATGAATACTTCATTCCTTTTTTCAATTAAATCACAAAAAATGTCATCATACATCTTTGAAATGTAACAGGGGTATTACATAAACCAAAGGATATTCTTCTAAAAGAAAAAGTATCATAAGGACTGGTAAAAGTTGTTTTCTCTTTATCCTCATAAGATATTTAAATTTGGTGATTAATAGTATATCCATACAGAAAAAAAAAGTATTTATGCCTAGCTAGTCTATCCAGCATTTGATTTAGAAAGGGTAATGAAAAATGATCTTTCCTAGTAGCAAGATTTAATTTTCTATAATCAATGTATATTCGCCANAAAAAAAAACATATAGTCTGATAAATAAAAAAGATTCGATCAATCAACAGTTACATACGAAAAAAAACATATAGTCTGATAAATAAAAAAGATTCGGTCAATCAGCAGTCACAGATAACANAATGCAATTAACCGACATCTTGGTACAAATTATACAAAAGCAAAATTGATGACACGTTTTAAGAACATGAAGGCCGAATTCCGGGTGTATTATCAACTATCTAATAGTAGCGGTTAGGGTTGGGATCCTGAGTTGCATGTCCCAATCACGACTGATGAAATATGGGATGAGATTATTAAGATGCACATTTGTGTGTCAAATAATATCCAAAAATAAGTATTAAAGATTTAATAAAATTAATTACATCTTTTATTGCAGGAAATTTCCAAATTGGCAAAATTTCATCACCACCCTTTCCCCAGTATGACATATTTGGGAAGATCTGTGCAGAATACATGCAATTGCGTAAGCCCACTGCTAAATATTTTGTGGTTCAGCAGGAAACTGCGGAGGAAGTTGTTGATAAATTACTATCTGCGCACGGTCTAACCTTTACAACCGATGTAGGAGCAAATGAGACATTTCCAAGTATGGAGATCAGTACTGAACCAGAAATGGAACAAACATTACCACATAAGAGCGTAGATAAGCATTTTTGGGAGAATATGGTGTCACTAAAAATTAAAAAACAACCTGACAAGTCCGCGATGAAAAGTTTACTAGAGAAGCAAGGTGCAAATGCTGCAAAAAGGAAGGCAGCATTAGATCGTCATTACCAGTACACGATGTCTAAATGCTTAGCCAAGCTAATAAGTTCTGAGAATATATCAAGAAAAGCTACTATTGCTGTGCAAGAGGCACTGATGGAAAAACTGTAAAATAAAGTAATATTAATGACTTAGGATAGAATATTTTTACGTTTGTGGATCGAGTATGTACTCAGTTGTCACCAACGTTTCTACGCATGTTCATCCTGGTCATAGTAAGATTAAATTAATTCTTTACAATGTCATTAGAATTATTATCTTGTATTTCTTATGTTATTTATTTAGTTTGGCGTCATGTTACAGTTATTTTTCCTGCTACATAAAGTTCTTTTATGTTCAAAATTTACCATGTATTCTTCATGCATTTTACTTTCTCTAATAAACTTTCATTAATAGTTGAATAAACTATGTTACAAAGACGCAATACTGCATTTCTCAATTCATTATTTATAATTGTCTTGCATTTTTCTAACTTGTTTTATGTTACACTTTATTTTTAAAAAATAGCAATGGCTAATCAATTGAGATGATTAATTTATGATGCAATACAGAAGATAGTTGAGGAGCACTTGGAAATTGATAATACGATAAATGAGTTGATACCATCATATATGGGAAGAGGTGACTCATCAGATGAGAAAAAATACGTTCTTCGTCCAATTTTTGGCAGATCATATACAGGTCATAAATATGTTGCAGATGTTCTCGCAGGACATCCTGTATTATCTTATACTTGTTTTCGACTTTCTCCTAACAGTAAAATATTTACACATGCTTAATTTCAATTTTTATTTTTCACAAGTAATGAGACGAAGAAGTCCATCTGCTCCATAAGGATGATCATATCCTTTGTCGTATGGAGTTGTAGTAGCCTACTATTTAGTTTTATTGATGACTACCATCGTGATTATCCTTATTGTTGTGAATTTGCTATATTTTAATAATTAGTTTTGTACTGCTCTTTACGTAATTGAGATACTATAACTTTTATTTTCTCATCCTACAATTATGTTAACCAAGATTGTGTGGAAAGTCTATTGTTTGGCAATAATTTTTAAATTTGTTTAAAATCGTGCCAAGGTACAAATCCAAGAATGCTTATTCGGCTATATGCACCAATCTTTTTTTCCCTTCAGTTGGATCTTATATATAAAATGTCTTTGTTTAAAATCGTGACAAAGGTACAAATCCAAGAATGCTTATTCGGCTATACGCACCAATCTTTTTTTCCCTTCAGTTGGATCTTATATATAAAATGTCTATTGGATATTTTGTTGCTTACATTTTTTAGAGAGAGATGAGTCTCACTTCTGTGACTTCGCGGCATGACGTAACTCATAATATTTCTCAAGGAAAACAATTGTTGATTAGGTGCATGGGCCATTGGACTTTTGAGTTGATGGGTTGATGGGCTTCACCTTCGTATACATTTTTGATGATCATGTGGCATTCTCAATTTAGTTTGACTTTAGTATTGCCTCTTAAGTGAGTGACTATTGATTTCTGAAGTATGAAAACGAACTCACCTTTTTGGGATATTTGAGACAAGCCATTCAAATGTAAGACTTAGTCATACCTGCAGGAAAGTTTTTAAGATTTTCTTGTGCATGAAGATAAACATTGCCTGTGCCTAAGCACTACTCCATTTAACATATTGGATTTGGAATTTATGTCAACAGAGTTAAATTTCTATGATTCCATCTAGTAAGACCACTAGATATGTTTTAAGGTTTTATTTCTAATTTAACTATTTTCCTTTGTATGAGAAATATGACAACTCTTAAACCGTCTAATTAAATTGATTATTCAATCGGTTCTTAAAGCTTAATGCAACAATCCACAGGGGGTAGGGGCATGCTTGACTATTTTCATTGAATAAATTTACACTTGCTAATGCTTTGTCAAATCTTTCTTGAAAGTTTCATATAATGCTTAATTTTAATTTAGTGGCTATAAGTTGTTTAAAATTTAAGTTGTTTTGCAGCAATTTTATGCTCACAATTACGAGATATCAGGGATAAGTCATATTATTTAGGGTCAATTTGGGGCAGCTGTACATTATTTATAATGTGCTTATAAGCAGATTCTACTGACAATCAGATATTGTTCGGATGAGCTTGTTCGGATCAACTTATTGCAGTTGTTTCTATATAGATGATCATTTTGCCCCTGTTAAGTAATGTTGTTTGCAACAGAACTGTCTGGGCAAAATAATTGATACAGTTGAAGCAGAAAATCAATACATAACAGTTTAAAAAAATAAGATGCAATTCTCACTTACGCGTGAGTATCAAAATTGATAAAATAAAGATGAAAATAATTACAAATACAATTAAAATTATTAAAATGTTTATTTTCAAACCCTAACAACTTATGTCATCAGCTGCACAGTCGTCTTGGAAAATCATAGTATCCCGAGCACTGTCGGTAGTGAAATATGTCGGAATGTTAGCCCAACGGAAGAAGCCGCACCTCACAAAAACGTCTATGCGACAACTGTAGAACTGTCTCCCGTAGCTATGAGTCTAACGTGACGTGAGTAAGAGAGTCTGTAGTCCACAGTAACACAACACAACTCGGAAAGTCCTTGAAATCCTGGAGTTCGTGTTTCTACAGAGATAAAAACAAAAAAATCAGTTGTCTGATCAGAAAATTAAATTATGGTTTGGATGTCTACAAAAGCATTGAATTAAACTAAAACCGTATCAAACAAACAAGTATAAATAAAAAAAGTGAGTGTGAGGTCTCAGACAACTAACTACACCAACTCACGAGTCTTTCACTATAATGAGAGAGGGCACCTTGAAAAAAAATGAGTTCTTAGTCGTTTTTAACCCACAGGGGACGAACGTCCTGGGATACATGTGTCTATCACCAAAAAAAACCATCTAGTAAATCCTCATATACCGATGCACTGATAAGAAGAGAAGACCCAGGTTGTCTTCTTCGGGATTCCACACGCAATACCAACGGGATATGAACGACCTGTGTCAGATGTGCATATCACCAAAAAAGGCCATCCATGAAAACCAACATAAACCGATGCACCAAACAAAGAGAAGATATCGGTTGTCTTTATTAGGATTTCACATGCAGCACTAAAAACAACAATGAACCGGACATCCAAAAAAACTCATAAGGTCATATTTTTCATCATTGACATCACAAACCCACAAAAAAAAACAAAGAAATACAATCTCAAACATGTGAGTAATATAAATTCGAAAGTATCAATGAAACAAGAAAAATACGTTATAAAATTATATATAAATTCCAAATTTACAATACAATGAAATACATACAAAAAAAACATATAGTCTGATAAATAAAAAAAGATTCGGTCAATCAACAATCACAGATAGCATCTATGATAGAGTCCCTCAAAGCAGTCATTTAGGCTACACCTTTGTTATCTTGAGTGTCAAATTTAGTCAATTCCATCTTAGCCGCGGGTATAAAATGCCCAGCCTAGAATTCTGAAGGTTTTGGAGTCATGCATCTGTTCATTGTCAGTCATACTGAAGTCCATATCAGACCGAGAGGGATGTCGTCTGTTGAAGTTGTGGAGTGTCATAGTGGTCACCACAATATGCACCTATTTGAAAAATGGGTACGATGGTATATCACGTAGGATGACCCATTTCATCCCCAAAGATTCTTCCAATCACCTCGCATAAGAAAGAGTGTCGTTTTTTGAACATTTCTTTCTTCCATGAGCGGTGTCATTAGCTCTCTCAAAATCAGGAATATGATATCTGGTCTCTGGATAGGGCTTCAAGTGCCCCCTCTGCATCGGATATCCAACATCCAAATAATATTTTCTTGTTATGAAAGAAACTATTAGTGACAATAATACATGTAACTAATATGTTTAACCTAAACTAAACAAACCTGGAGACGAGTGAGGGAAACGTTGCGCACGATTCCTAGTTGCATAGGCAAAAATACGGGTGTCATGTGCACTTCTTTCCCATCCAGTAATCACAAATATGAAACACATGTTGAAGTCACATACTGCAATGACATTTCGGGTAGGTGAACAACTCTGACTAATGCACGCCACCATTTTGTGATTGGGTAGTCGAACATCAAGGTGTGTACCGTCAATTGTCTCAATGTAGTCTACTTAGCAGCACTAGAAACTAATTACAATATGAAGTGAACATAACGCAGTAATAAAACTTACCTTGAAATGTGGCATGTAACGGAGATTATCAGCAATTCGTTCTGGAGTAGTACCGAATCATGGGCGATGCAAATCTAACAAGTGTTTGCAGACCTTTGGATAAGTAACAGCTAATTGTTTATGAAGAATGTTGGAATCGTTTCATAGCTCCTCTAACTGATTCGTTCTGAGATAGAATGTATATTGTTATTATCAACACCTCCCTAGTTATCGTTCTGGAAGAATCTTAGAGGTCGTTAAGACATATCTCGTGAAATAGATCCAAAAAAATTAGTGTTGTTATGCGAAAAATATTTCTAAACCTTATTGGATATCCAGTAAGCATCTTACCCACTCATTTATCCCCAACAAAGGAGGACGTCATGTGTGGTGTTCGAGGAATGAAAGAGCGGCAGTACTCCAATAGCAATATGACAATCGCCGCAACCCATGTCAATCTTTTATGACGCTCTTTTTGTCAATCCATCCCAAAGAAATTAGTAGTTAGGATAAAAAAAAGTGTGGAGAAGTAATAGCATAAAAATGACATCAACATATGACTTTAATAGAAAAAATTTGACTTGAAAGCATAAAAATAAAGTATGGATAATTGTTTAGAAAGATTAATAAAAAATGTTGAAATCCAATACAAAAAAATAAACTTTTGAGATCAACATATAAAACACTCATTCATCAACCAACACACGTAAATATTCAACACGCATCGCAAGCCACAATGTCATAAATATCTGCCTCTGAGTCAAGCCCTCGAGCAATTTAACACATTTTGCGTAAAGTGTGGATCGGCTAAAACTTCTGGAAGAGTATCCAAAGCTACAATAAAATCTATGATGGTGTTGTCAGCTGGAGCAGCAGGTGACAGAGCTGAAAAACATTAATCAGTTTATCTACTGAGCTTATCACAAGAGTGTCCTTATCTTTCCTCTTCCCAAGCCTGACCCTCTTTGACTGGCAACTGAACTTTCTGTCTCTTTCTGGTAAGTGTTTGGCCTTTCATCGTGAACCGTTACCTGCTCTGGTGGCAAGTCATCGGGTACATCTGTAAACCCCAACTCACTTTGGTTGAATGCATTCTTGCCCGTTACCACAACCCCCTTGAACATTACGTCCAGTTTATCTTCCAACTCCAGGTCAATTCCGCACAACTTATAGTTTTTAGCAGTCGGTACTGCCTGCAACATTCAGGGGGAGAGGGGATATTAGTTATAACAAACAAAAAAAATAATAAGTCAAATGCAAAGTATAATTATTACCTCTAATTTCTCAACCTATCATTCCTCTGAAGCATCAATGGTTCGCTTAATGGGATGCCAACCCAACCCTGTGGATCCCCGTTTCAGCTTCTTCCATATATTCTACTCCTTCAATTGATCTCATTTGTTTTTGAATTTGAGTATGTCGTAATCTCTTCCCTTTAATTCTTTGAACTTATTCGCAATATTTTGTCAACCTTCCTTGTCAAAATACGTTGTTGGCCTATTTCCGAGCTTAATTTCTTTAATACAAATATTATAAAAAATGTTTATTCCTTCTTTATCCCACATTGCTGACAAACCTCATTCACTCGTCTTAGTCATGTATGTACTAATTGAAGAATACGACAGTTAAAACAAAAAAACTTAAAACATGTAACAAACTCAACATTTTAGACTATTATAGAATGAGAACGAAAAATATCGTATTACAAACCAATAATTAGAAGAGAGAGGATAACAATGAGGGGCTTCATCAATAAACAAAAAAAAAACAAAAAACAGAAATCATTGTAAGTGAGATCTCCATCCAGAAAACATCCTTCAAACCATAGTATAATAAGAAAAAAATTACAAGAAAAATGCATGATGTAACGGGAAATAGTGAAAAAGCTAATATCAGTGGCAAAAGCAAAAGGTGGAAACGAATGAAGCAAAAAGCAAGGCAAAATCACATAGAGACAATAAATAAAGTTCTATTGGAATTTTACCTTCTAAATTCAATGCCACCACATATATTCCCATAAGAAAATTATCATCAATATTAGCATTACATCAAACTTTACCAGACAATAATTATGTTTCATACGTAATTTTCCTCGTGAAACGATGGTACATATATTTTTTCCATCTAGAATTACTTACGCAGCCTCTGTGGAAAATGTGATGAAATTTTGTTGGATTATTTTCACATCTCATACATATTTGCTAGACAAGAAAAAAAACACACTTCTTATCAATCAAATAATAAAATTAATATATATATATATATATATATATATATATATATAT
>JXCR01140378.1:114670-149063 GCA_002079205.1 Phalaenopsis hybrid cultivar
ACATATATATATATACATATATATATATATACATATATATATACATATATATATACATATATCTGTGTGGGTATGCGCGCGCGCGCGTGCGTGCGTGTGTCGCATTCCTTGTCCAGATGGTAGGCAGGGTCACTGTAAGTCCCCTCTGGCAAGGATTCGATCCCCACNTCGCATTCCTTGTCCAGATGGTAGGCAAGGTCACTGTAAGTCCCATCTGTCAAGGATTCGATCCCCACCGTAGTGCAGGATCTCATCATGGGGTCGGATTGTGCATGGGAAATTGATATTTGGGCCTCTGCCAAATATCGATTTCCTTTATATATATATGAACAAGACTACAGTCAACATAAAATTCATTGAGGATTTCAAGTGTGCAATCTCTTCACTATAAAGATTAATATGATAATTTGAATTCATGGAAAGTCACATGCTGCCAATAAGAAGACGTACCCTTTATAAACTTATAAATATCTTCATTGCTTGATAGGAAAAAGGCTAATTTTCTTATCATTACCCCCGAGCACTACACATAAAGTAAAGATTCATTCCAATTCCATAGCTCAAGAGGATTTAAATTGTATAAGCATTAAAAGTAAAATGAAGTTCAGTTGCAAATCCCCAAATTATAATGTGTTCACCTATCCTACATCTAAACTCCAATTTATACATGTTTGTCATCCTACCCATGTATATTATGCAACAAGAACCAACCCAATAAGTGAACAAAGATCTCATCCCGAGTGTAACAAGAACATCAAACACGTGACACATAAGAAAGTTGTAAGGAAACAACTAAAAATAGAACATCAAACACATTTATCGTATACCAGCCCTAATTTTTGAACCTTGTCTGATTGTTTCCAACCCACACGTATTATATGATTAGTAGCAACTCTTTTGGCCTGCCAACTAAAACCAGTCTTTCCAACAGGCAAACAACAACCACAAATTCCAACAGGCACGCCAAAGCATGGGGTTTAACATAGAACCTGAGAAGCACAAGGTATGAACACAAAAATAACCAAAACCTTATTGAATAAAATCATCAAGCCATCTTGAGTGAAACTGCAATGGCTTATCCATAACTATTTTCCAACCTCTACGATGCAAAAAAAAAAGTTACCAAATTGTAATAGGTATGTCAAAAGATATATCACCCAAGGGAAAGCCCAAGGATTTACACAGAACTCTAATGTCAATCCCATGCTTCAGAAAATTAACAAAGAAAGAGATCACAAATTTCCTTTCTAAACATTCCAAACAATTGCCTTCAAAATCTAGGTGCTAAAGATAGCTTGTCATGAACTCTTAAATTTCTATATTAGAGGATGCCAGTGCTAAATTTTTGCATTAAAATATGCCAGTGTAAANCACATTTTGCGTAAAGTGTGGATCGGCTACAACTTCTGGAAGAGTATCCAAAGCTACAATAAAATCTAGGATAGTGTTGTCAGCTGGAGCAGTAGGTGGCGGAGCTGAAAAACATTAATCAGTTTATCTACTGAGCTTATCACAAGAGTGTCCTTATCTTTCCTCCTCCCAAGTCTGACCCTCTTTGACTGGCAACTGAACTCTTCTGTCTCTTTCTGGTAAGTGTTTGGCCCTTCATCGTGAACCGTTACCTACTCTGGTGGCAAGTCATCTGGTATGCCTGTAAACCCCAACTCACTTTGGTTGAATGCATTCTTACCGGTCGCCACAACCCCCTTGAACATTACGTTCAGTTTATCTTCCAACTCCAGGTCAATTCCGCACAGCTTATAGTTTTAAGCAGTCGGTACTGCCTGCAACGTTCCAGGGGAGAAGGGATATTAGTTATAACAAACAAAAAAGACAATAAGTCAAAGCAAAGTATAATTATTACCTATAATTTCTCAACCTATCATTCCTCTGAAGCATCAATGGTTCGCTTAATGGGATCCCAACCCAACCCGGTGGATCCTCATTTCAGCTCCTTCCATATATTCTACTCCTTCAATTGATCCCATTTGTTTTTGAATTTGAGTCTATCATAATCCCTTACCTTTAATTCTTTGAACCTATTCGCAATATTTTGTCAACCTTCCTTATCAAAATACGTGGTTGGTCTATTTCCGAGCTCAATTTCTTTAATACAAATATTATAAAAAATGTTTATTACTTCTTTATCCCACATTGCTGACGGACCTCATTCACTCGTCTTAGTNGTAACAGAACCAAACATCATTATAGATTTTGAGCATATGGATTTGATATTTAACTTAAATCCTAGGCGCAGCCAAACACCCTAAAAGCAAGAAAACAAACAAGAGGCGAGAGCAAGAGTGCTCGTGTGCGGAAGAAAATTAGAGTGTTTTGTGAAAAGAGGAAGGAAAAAAAAGAAGAGAAAAGAAGGGTCGCCTTTTCAACCCTGGTCGAAATACAAAGATATCGATCACTTACCTGGGGCTAGAAGCGTCGTCATGCTGTGCGGGTGCTTTCGAGAGAAGACGACGTCACCACTGCTGTGGGTTCGCCTGAGGTTGTCAAAGCCGGCGCTAAGCTGTGTCGGCGCGCGTGAAGGAGGAGAACCGACTGACTTCGAAGAGGAAGGGAAGCGAGCCTCGCGTGCAACGTCACTGTCGTGCCGAACCTAGCTGAAAGAAGAGATGGGATGCGGAGAGCGAGATCTCGGGTTACAAGAGGAGCTCATGCCGTCGGAAGAGAGGGTCACTTTTCAAAGGAAGGAGAAGCCAAAGGTGGAAGGAGGTGCGCCTTTCTGTCCAGAGGACGAGAAGCGGATAATGCTGGCAGGAAGAAGTATAAGGATGTATTGTGCGCGGGCGGTTTACGACAGCCGATATTGTATTTTTACGGGCTGTATGATCATCAGTAAAAATAAATAGAGGGTGATTATTTTTTTGTCTGATTACATGCATGAAAAATAAAATTAAAAAAATATGTATTCAAAATATTTGAGCTTGTTTGTATATAAAAATTTAATATAGATAAATTATTTTTTTAATTAATTAATTTGTTTGTAAGAAAAAATATATGTGAATTATCATATTGATGTGTCACCAATAAATTTTTATCAAGCATGAATCTCAATGCATCTTTGATAAAAAAAGATCTTTTAAATTCAAATTTAGGATCATGAGAGTCTAACTCAAGTCAAGCTTAGATCAAGTTTGTACATCAAAAACATGTAGCACGAATCACAAAGACATCTCAAGGATGGCGGAGGAGGAGATGTGACCCCATGGGGCATATCGAGAGCAAGTTCAAGATCACGTGTTTAGTCAGCCAGTTCACATGTCGGGAAGATGGTGCACCTCAGACAGATAAGGAGAAGATCACTCCCGAAGAATTCATCTAACAATGTCTGCTTGGAAAAACATGTCGTTTCCAAACATAGATAAATCGAGAAAGACAGAGGAACCTCCAGTTCCAATGTGGTTTATGTTGAGCTTCAGCAAGTAGCCACCCGGCCTAATAGCCTCTCGGCTTAACATCCGCCCTTTTCTCGTTACTCGACTTGAGGTTCGGCCAAATCAACAACCACCCAGTCACACCTATGGGTCCCATGGGCCGAATTTATGTTTGGACGGAAATGCCCCTATCATATTTACGTACTTTAAGGGTACAGTATATAATTAAATGATGACCCATTCCTCAAAATAGGGGGGTCAATATCATGAATAAATGTTACGAAAATTTATTGTTCATTATTTTGCTATTGCTCTCCTCACTTTCCCGTCATTCAATGTTTTATTCCTTAAACAGGTCTCCCTGACAAATTTGGATTCAACATCCTAAAAAATGCAGTGAGCGTAGAGCTATGTCGTCGACAAGAAGAGGGTTACAATGATCACAGAGAGAATGAAGCAATCATAGAATAGTAACCAACATAGATCCCCCCACAAGATGACGTCAAGGAACGCATGCAGAGAGGAATGCATGAAGTGAGAACCCCAGATTATGTAGCAGGTGTTGAAATAAGATAGTGCGGAATCCACATAGGTGGAAAGGCAATACGTAAGGCATATTGAGGAGTCAGCGCTAGGACCCCACCGGACGACTGTAGTCCAAGTCGTCGGGATAGTCCTCGCTTTCCTCGGAGGAACAGATACCCCTCGACGAAGCACCTAGAAGAGGACCAGGGTGGGTGAGTTATGCAACCTTGCAACCATGTAAAAGAGAGGAGGCTATCCCCCCATTACGTTCATAGACAAAGATTTACACCGACGAGGAAGCCTCTACAACGAGGCCATAATTTTTACGGGGATAATTATTAATTTTCAAGTCGGGAGTATCCTCATCAACATTGGTAGCTCCATGAACATTTTGTTCAAGCCCGTATTCGACAAGTTTAATCTTTGGGTCGACCAGTTTGTAGTTCCGACCAACCCACTTTTCAATTTTTCAAGTAAAAGGAAAGAGGCGCTATGCGTAAAATCATGGTGGTCACCTGAGGCGAAGGGGAGAAGCAGTTCACAATGATAAAGTATTTTCTGATTGTGGACTTGCCCTATCCTACAATGTCATTTTTGGTCTCCCACGGTTAAACTGCTTTAGAATCGTGGTGCCTACCTACTACGTTGCATTCAAGTTTCTGGGAGATGGGGAGATAATCACTATGAGGGGAGAACTGGAAGAGTCTCGAGTCTATTACCTTTGGGCGGTCAAAAGCGTAGAATAGGAGCCGCTCAACTTACAAAGTTGGAAGGAGGGCATCCTCAAGATAATTGAGACCACCCAGGAGATTCAAATTAGTGAAGTCAAACCTAGTAAATCTTTTTTAGTATGTAACAATTTTAATACAGGACACTGGGAGCTTATTATTTCAAACACTTCAGGGCCATTGTGATGTCTTCGCCCGACCCATCACAAAGATTCCTAGAATATCAGCTGATGTAGCATGCTACAGATTGAACGTGAGCCCCACACTTTAGCCAATCAAGTAGAAGGCAAGGAACTCAGTAACTACGCTAGCTGGGTCTATCAAGGAGGAGTTGCTGAAGCTCAGGGACACATCCAACCCAAGAGATGGTGAAGGGAATCATAATTTAGGTACTGATCCAAGGATGATAACTGGAATTTAGGTATGAGCCCTGGAATGAGAATCAAAAGCCTTACTCCATTTAAGGGGTTTTCACGATGATCTCGAGAGTGTGTCACATTTAGAAAGATAGCACATGGACTTACATCCAGCCTAAGAAGTGATGAGCTACATTAAGAAGGAAAGCTTGGGGACTCACATTCTACCTAAGAGGTAGCAAAGGGAATCAGAGTTTAGGTACTGTTCCCAAGATGGGAACTGGAATTTATGTACCAGCCCCATAATGAGAATCAGAAGCCTTATCCCATTTAATGGTGTCTCACACAGATCTCTAAGAGGGTGTCACATTAGGAAGGAAAACACAAGGACTCACATCCAACCTAAGAGGTGACAAGCTAAATTGGGAAAGAAAGCACAGGGACTCATATCCAATCAAAGATGTAGTTGAGGGAATCATAATTTAAGTATTGATCCCAGGATGAGAACTGAAATTTCGGTACCAGCCCCAGAATGAGAATCGGAAGCCTTACTCCATGTAAGGGTGTCTCACACCAATCTCAAAAAGGTTGTCACATTAGAAAGGAAAGCACAGAGACTCGCATCCAACCTAACAGGTGATGAGATACATTGGGAAGAAAAGCATAGGGACTCACATCCAACACAAGATTTAGAGGAGGGAATAAAAAATTAGGAGATGGCAACTGGAATTTAGGTATCAGCCCCAGAATGAGAATCAGAAACCTTAATCCATTTAAGGGAGTCTCACACCAATCTCAAAGAGGGTGTCACGTTAAGAAGGAAAGCATAGGTACTCACATCCAACCTAAGAGGTGACGAGTGATCCCGACTTTCTATGTAGATGTAAAATGCGATGTATACTATTATATGCTTAATTTCCTTAATAGTTATTCTTAATTTGCAACAAAGCCAAAAACTTGATTCCGAGCAAAAGCTAGGTTATTTTCAACTATGAAGCAAATAAGAATACAATTATAATTTTAAATATGAGATACTACGGAAGTATATGTATCATTATCAAGTAATATAAGACTTTCTGATTAAGTTTTGAATATCAAACCCATAGGGAAAATGACTATATGTTTTATAAGAATTTAGAAATTTTAGATGACAAAAATCTACTTAGCAAAAATATTCTTACTTCAACTTAAGATGTTAAAATAGGAATGCAAATTTGATTCCTTTTGTAATTTTTTTATTTATGAATATAAAGTAAGCAACTAATTAACTAACTAAATACTTGCAAGATGAATGTGATATAAATAAAATATTATTTTCCTTATCATGAATCAGTAATAAGTAGAGAAATTCTGTTGTGGAAGTATTCTAAATATGTTGTACCAAATAGGAGCAGTAATATTATTTACCCTTACTAGAGATGCTATAAAGAACATTGGTTAATCTATAATTTGAATAGTCTTGAAAATCGGCTAGGCAGGGAAGATACTAGCTCTCACTTTAAAGTGCCCTCTTCTCCCTCCACCTGGTGGCTAGCATCTCGTATCAAAACCTAAAACTATAAATCAAATTAGGGGCTTTAGACTATTACTCTAAAGTCCTGTAATTCTACACCCTTGAAAAGCTTATTTTCCTATTTATTTGCACTCAACCCCATAAACTACATTCTCATCCATGAAATCAATATGTGATTCTAACCATTTGTTGACTGATACAATACCATCTCGGATCTTACATGTTCTTACAACAGGTATTAACATCTTAATTGGTCAAATCAAGAAGTAAATGAAGTGCAAGGTTTTAAATTATTATAACTTCTTCCAACAAAGAAGCTTAATACTTCACACAACTTTCTTTCAACACTTAATCACTTATCATTTTAAGGAAAAAAATAAAGAAAACTACTCAGAAACTATGGAGAAAATAAAACCACACATGAGTTTAAAAAAAGAAATCATGCACACAAACAAGAAATCTAAATTAAAACCAAGTGTAGTCATAAAGATAAACACTTATCTCAAATACTCTCCTCCAAATGTCTTGAAGTTCCTTTGAATTATCTTCCTTCACTTACAATACAAACTAACACTCAAAATAAAAAAAGTGGCTGGCGGCGGCAGCGATATAGATGGATGATGACTGTAAATTTGATGGGTGGCTGGCAAACTCTCTTGGAAAATCTAAGTCTTTTCTTATAAAAATCCAAAGGGTGCCTTGGTGTCTATTCAAGAAGGTGACTCCATTCAATGAATCTTCTAGAAGTTGCTTTTCAAAAGCCAATTGAAAGAAATTTTGTGTCCTTGGGCTATTTCCCACATTTTTACCAAGGTTTGCATCAAACACCTCTTCAAAAATCCGTTCAAATTAAATAATTCATCTCATAACTACTTCTGACACTTAAGCATGGGATACTTGGTGCTTAGGTGTCAATCCTGAGCGCGTAAGCGCTTATACGCCTAGTTCATTTTTGCTCCAAATTTGGCCCTTTCACACTCATTTTAGCATTTTTCATCCATTTGATTGTACCTAAAAGAAAAATGCATAAATACCTTTCATTAAAGCGCAATATCTCAAAAATAGGTATAAAAATGCATATAAAAACACTATATATTTTAGGTGTATTAACGAGCTACATTGAGAAGGAAAGCATAGGGACTCACATATAACCCAAGAGATAGGAATTGGAATTTAGGTACTAGCCCTAAAGTGAGAATCAAAAGTCATAATCTATTTAAGGGGGTTTCACATTGATCTCAAAAAGGGAGGAAGGAAAGCACATAGAGACCCACATCCAACCTAAGAGGTGACGTGCTACATTGGGAAGGAAAGCACGGGGACACACATCCAACCCAAGAGGTAGCGAAGGGAATCAGAATTTAGGTACTAATCATAGGATGTGAACTGGAATTTAGGTACCAGCTCCGCAATGAGAATCGGAAGACTTACTCCATTTAAGGGGGTCTCACTATGATCTCAAAGACGGTGCCACATTAGGAATGAAAGCACATGGGCTTACATTCAACCTAAGAGGTGACGAGATACATTGAGAAGGAAAGCACAGAGACTCACATCCAACACAAGAGGTAGTGGAGGGAATCTGAATTTAGGTACTGACCCCGAGATGGGAACTGGAATTTAAATAGTAGCCCAGGAATGAGAATCAAATGCCTTACTCCATTTAATAGGGTCTCACACTGATCTCAAAGAGGGTGTCATATTAGGAAGGAAAGCACAAGGACTCATATTCAACCTAAGAGGTGACGAGCTACATAGGGAAGGAAAGTACAGGGACTTAGATCCAACCAAAGAGGTAGCAGAAGGAATCAGAACTTAGGCACTGATTCCAGGATATAAACTGAGATTTAGGTACTAACCCTAGAATGAGAATTGGAAGCCTTACTCCATTTAAGGAGGTCTCACACTGATTTCAAAGAGGGTGTCACATTAGGAGGGAAAGCATAGAGACTCACATTCAACCTAAGAGGCGATGAGCTACATTGGGAAGGAAAGCACAATGACTCACATCCAACCCAAGAGGTAGCAAAGAGAATCAGAATTTAGGTACTGACTCCGAGATGGGAACTGGAATTTAGGTACCAGCCCAAGAATGAGAATCTGAAGCCTTACTCCATTTAATGGTTTCTCACACCGATCTCTAAGAGGGTGTCACATTAGGAAGGAAAGCACAGGGACTCACATCCAACCTAAGAGGTGACGAGTTACATTGGGAAGGAAAGCACAAGGACTCACATCCAACCCAAGATGTTGCGGAGGAAATCATAATTTAGTTACTGGTCCTAGGACGGGAACTGGAATTTAGATATTAAGCTCAGAATGAGAATCAAAAGCCTTACTTTATTTAAGGGGGTTTAACATCGATCTTAAAGAGGGTGTCACATTAGGAAGGAAAGCACAGGGAATCAAATCCAACCTAAGAGGTGACGAGCTACATTGGGAAGGAAAGCACGGGGACTCACATCCAACCCAAGAGGTAGCAAAGGGAATCAAGATTTAGGTACTTATCACAGGATGAGAACTGAATTTAGGTAACGGTCCCGGAATGAGAATGGGAAGTCTTACTCCATTTAAGGGGGTCTCACACTGATCTCAAAGAGGGTGACACATTAGGAAGGAAAGCACGGGGACTCACATCCAACCTGAAAGGTGACGAGTTACATTGGGATGTAAAGCATAGGGACTCACATCCAACACAAGAGGTAGCGAAAGGAATCATAATTTAGGTACTGTTCATAAGAGCATTGTGTGTGTGGATAACTCATGGAAAGAGTGTGAAAACTTTGTGAGAATGAGAGTTGCAGAAACTTGTGCGAAGAACATGGAACGTGCTTAGAGAACACAGAGTGTTTGAAATCTTGAGTAAATTCATTTATAACTTTTTATCATCCTTTTTATTATTATTAGGATTATTTTTCATTTCAATTTTGATTTTCTTTTTTTTACCTTTAACTTTGAATTTTACTTTTCATTTATTATCCAAATGTCTTTGTAACTTTCTTTGTTTGTTAGAGTTTAGGACCAACATTTAGTCCTGTGCCTCTTTATCAATCACACAAACAAGATAATTCAACAACATCCGTTGAAACCCAAAATGAATTTTGTTCATTATACTTTAAAAATGTAGTACAACTGATTAAATATTAAAAGGTATCCAAAACATCAAAAGTACATCGGTATAGAAGCTGTCATATCATGTGTAATATCTTTTATGATCTGATGCAGTACAAAAAGTAGCAAGTATATGTATTTCTTCTGAGGCAATCTTGTGATCAAGCTAAGCTTCTAATCCATGCTCCGTAACTAAATTCCCCTCACATATACTTAGAGGTTCAACTATCTCACAGCTCGTACGAGTGAAATCCCTCCAAATCTGGGTCGAGCTGATATGCATATGAAACTTTGTTTTCATCCACTCTTCGTAATGTAACTTAAACTCTGTGACATGGCACTCCAGTAATGCAATTTTTTGCTTGGTCTTCTCCATTTTCCTTTAAAATCAATACTGAACCAACTGAAAGCAGAATCTGAGTTGATCCTTTGAATTCTCTAGGGTCGGCAATCTCTATCTTTTTCCCAACAAAAAGTTGTTTTGGCTCATGATTGAAAGTGTACAGAATGGTCCTACAAAGTCATTGTGGTTAATGTGGGGAGGAAAGTGGTCTTCTTCTTCATTAATTTTGATGATGCTACTATTCAGAATACAGTTCACCAGTAAAATACTATATTCCACCATCTTGCTAATCATTTTCTTTATTGTGAATGGTATGAGATCCACCTTGTCATTTCTTAAAATGCCTGGGGGGTTCCTAGCCTGTCCTTTACAAAATTATAACAATAACCACACTAGATGGTGATTCTACTATTTCCATCCAGCTCGACCTCTATCCCTTAGATCAAATATGCAGTCAAGAATCTTCTTCTCATCTCTTTCTGAAAATACCCTAGTATGTAGTTCAAGTCCTTCCAAGATGTTAAAAAACTTCCCTTGAATTAATTTATAATACTAAAATTCTCTTTTCCGGACCCTGCACATCTTTTCAAGCTCGGAGCTGGGAATTCTCTGCAAATGTCGAGGTTTCTCCTCTGACTCGGCTTTTGAAGTAATCCATGGCTATCATGGTTCTGCAAATCACAGTATATACATCTCCACATCTGGATGCTCTGCACTTCTGAACTTCATGGAGGCGGCCGTATATTCTTCAAATGTCTTGTAATGCTTCAGGTAGAGAACATTACACTCTGGGCACTCTGTAAATACTCTGGTTGATGGTGTCTTTCTTGGTATATCTACATCTCATGTAAGGCATCTAGCACAAAGTTCATCGGGGATCTCTGACGGTGTAACTCTATGACAAAACCTAACTCATCCTCTGTAACTGGAGGGCTGGTGGAAGTCTCCCTCAATGTCGGGTCGTACACCTCTTCCTCGTGAATCAGATTGCTTTTCATGGCTTCTTCCTTGGTACGTCTTCTTTCTAATCTCTCCAAAACTCTATTTTTGTAGTAATTGGCATTTCTGCGATGTGTCCTTCTTAATGACACATATGGAACTCTCTACATGGAAGCATCAACTAAGTCTTCTGTCAGCGTCGTGGTCATGGACTGTAGGTGGCCAGGTCCTACGTATTTGTAACTTTTTCTGCCATTTTCCTCTTCAATGTAGAGTCTTCTTTGGAGCTAATTCTTAGCAATGACTATAGCCCTTTTGTTTCTCATGGCTGACTTTTTTCATTAGTGGTCCCTCGTAGTCCACATTAACTTGGCCATAATCTTAGTAAAAATATATGATGTCGCCCTATGTCACCTTTTGTTTTTTAAGTGCGAGATTCAAGCCATCATTAAAGGAGAAGATCAGCATCTGTCCAAATGTTTTTCTGCAGAAGATAGGAAAATATTAGCGCACATAAATTCTAAACAAACAAGAACAATAGTAATTATTATCAAGTGGGTTTTAATTTACACATGTGCAAGCCTTTTATTTAATTTAACTTTGTGAAGTTCAAAATTTAAATGAGAAATTCAGATGTTCAAATTTAAATTAATTTTGTTACAAATATTTGGACCCAATTAAACATATTGGCCACATAGCCATTATCGAAACAAGTATCACTTTCAAAATTCATCTTGAAGAACATTAGGTTGTAAAATATTTCTTTAAGTATCGTCTATTGATTGGTAGCATGGGCCTCTCACATTCGGAATCCACTATTTGATAAGATTCTCTTGAATAGATCTTCTCCACCATGAATGGTCCCTCTCAAGTAGGTTCAAACTTTCCACTTATTTTGTAATATGAAAGGATAGGTCTTCTGAGAACAAGTACAATATCATCAACTTTGAACGTCCTTAGGCGGACTAGCTTGTCATGGGCTTGGATCAGCTTAGCCTAGTAAAGCTCCAAATTCTATTGCGCTAGTAACTACTTTCATATAAGGTTTTCCAATTATGCAAGTTTAAGCTTGGCGTTGTCTTCTGCTATAATCTGGTTGGCAACGGTGACTCTGGGAGAGGGTAGCTGGACCTCCAATGAGAGTATTACCTTGGACCCATACACGAGCGCATATAGTGTACACTGAGTAGGAGTTTTAAACATTATTCGGTAGGCCCACAAAGCTTCTAAAAATTTCTCATGCCAATCTATCTTCTGCTCTTTCAATGTTTTCTTTAAAATCTACACAAGTGTCTTATTTAAAGCATCAGCTAGGCCATTCACCTTGGGGTAGAGATCATTGAATACCTCTAGTCCATCCCATGTCGTCTGATGAGGTTGTTGATCTTGGTGCTTTTGAAGGCTGACCCGTTGTCTAAAATAACTCTACTTAGCACACCAAAATGATAGAAAATATGATTTCTAAATAATTAATGAACATGTTGCGCTGTGACTTCTTGTAATGGTACTGCTTCTACCCACTTAGAGAAGTAATCTATGGTTGTGAGAATAAATTTATGTCCTTTTGAAGATGGAGGGTTTATCGGGTTCACAATATCCGTACCCCAACACTTAAATGTCCATGGCATGACTGTTGGATGAAGCACATTTGGAGGTTGGTGCAAGACCACTCCACGCACTTGACACTGGTGATATTTCCTAGCAATTTCCATACAATCTACCAGCATTTCTGGACAGTAGTATCTGAGTCTCTTAAACTTCATCTTCATCTTCGAATCTGACTGGTGAGCACCACACATTTTGGTGTGTAGTTCTTTGATGATATCTTGCACTTCTGCTTTGCTTAGACATCACAGCCACAGCTGATCGAATGAAATTCTGTAGAGAACATTTCCTACTATAGCATATGACAGAGCTCTTCTCTTGAAGTGATACAATGGTGACTTGTCATCTAGTAGCCTTCCTGTTTGCAAATATTCTATTAATGGCCTGCACCAATCTTCAGTATCATCAATCACTACAACTACTATATTTTCTTCTTTTCCAAGCCTGTGCAGACTGTCAAATTTGATCTCTGATACACCAAAAATATATGCATTTTTATACCTATATTTTATACTCATTTTTTGTGATATTGCACTTTAAAGAAGGTATTTGGATGTTTTCTTGCAGATTGTTGATTTTTTGGACTTGGAGCAAAAAGGAAACAAAAAAGGATGAAAATTGGAGTTAAAATGGCATTTTTGAAGAAATACTCAGCACCGACAGCGTCAAGGGTAGCACCAATAGCGCAGACCAACAGAACAAACAGTAAATTTTACTCAGCACTGACGACGCCAGAACAACGCCGACGACGCCAATGTCAATTCAGCCACCGATTCTAGAAGATTTGACGTATTTGGGCACTTTTTGAAGAGATTTTGGAGGCACCTATTGGAGAACTGACTTGAGGCTCTATATGGGGCTGGAATTGATTAGAAAAAGAGGACTTTTAGACTCTAATCAAATCTTCTTGACTTCTCATTGCCACAATTCATTCTCCTACACTCAATATTCATTCCACAAACCATTAAGAGTTCATTGTTCATATAATTTAGAGTTTCTATAGTGAGATTAAGTGTGAATCTTTCTCTAAGAGTGTTAGAGAAGGGGAAAAGTGAGATATTTCTTCTTCCTACATTTCCTAGGAAATGCGATAAGGGATTTGCTTTGAGAAAGAGTTTCAGATAAGTGTTGTTTGTTTAATAGTGTTGTATGAACTTTCTTTTATATATGAAATTTATGTTTTGTTGTATCTTTCTCAAGAAGTTTGAGTAGTTTCCTTTATCTTTCTCCCTACTCTGAGATATGGTGAAATGAAGAGATAACATGGATTTGCCAATATTAAAATATAAAATAAATTGTGATGATTTTTCAACTCTGAACTTAATTTACTTTTTGATATGAACAATTGAATTGTTAAAATATGTTGTGAAACATATGATCCGGGAAATGGAGTACGAGTTCTACAATAGAGTGAGGATCACATTTGATTCCATGAAGGAGAAATCCGTTCATGGAATTAAAGGCAAATAAATAGAGAAATATACTTTTTTTGGTGTATAATTGAAGAATCTTTAGGGTGACAGACTAAAATCCCCAATTCTCTTAGTGTTAAAAACTAAAGCGAGAGTTAGCCTTCAAGTGAAGGGAAGTGGGAGCTCTAGAGTAGGAGCTAGTATCCTTCTAGCCTAACCACAAATTTAGGGACTAAACCTACGATTAACCAATGATTTTCTATAACACTGTATCAGGGTAGAGAATTAAAACTGCTCCTATTTGGCACAAATAATATTTAATGTATCTCATTCCTTTACATTATCCAACTCACTACATAAGAATAATAGTTTTGAAAACTTATTATAAACATTTATCTCATCACATTTCTCCAAAATCTCAATGTAGTGGGAAAGATGCTTTTTCACACAAGAAATATTCATTACATAAACATAGTTTAGTAGATTAATAGTTACCGTTTAAACTTTGCATTTCTATTTTGCTATTAGTTAAGTAATTTAGTTGTGATAATATCTTAAAATTCTAAATTAGTGACAGTAATTTTGTTTTACTTTCTGTGAATTTCTTAGTTAATTTATCATCTCAATTTTAAACCTTCCCCGTAAGATTTATATTTGGGGTTTGAATAGAAAGTCCATTATTACTTGATAACGATATGTATACTTGCATAGAATCCCATTATTAATTGCCTATACTTATATAAATTTTACACAACTTTACTTTCTTGAGATCAATCTGCGATAGAACTTGACGTCCTTGTACTCTAATATCAATGAAATCCTTCGGTAGACGTGCCAATTATTTAGCAAGCTTGGCAAAAGCATTGGCATGGGTGTTATCACCTCAAGGAATCCTGTATAATGTTACATTGGGAATTTGTTCTAACAACATCATTGTGTAATGCTGATATTTTGCTAATCTTGGCTTTAAAATCTTGTACTTTCTAGCAATCTGTTGAATTACGAGTTGTGAATCACCCTGGATGACAATGTCTGCTATATCCATTGATATTGTTAATTCTAGTCCGGCGATCAAAGCTTCATACTCTGCCTCATTATGGGTACACAGCTCTGTCAATTGGTAAGAAAATCTCAACATTGCTTGATCCAGCGTACTAAAAATCAGACCAATCCCTGCTTTGTCTGGTATTAGTGTTTGTAATCCTTTCTCTCTTTTGGCTGATGAAGCTCCATCAAAATACATTTTCGAATGTCTGGAACTGGATGGTTCTACTTATAGTATATGCTCATCTGGTAGATTATCATTGAGAGGGGACCTTGCTAGTAGTGGGTGCGTTACAAGAAAATCAGCTGAAATTTGTCCTTTGATAGCGAGGATGGGTACAAAATTTATTATAAATTGTAATAAAATCATCGAACACCTTGCTAAAAGTTCAGAAAATGTTGGTTTGGTTATTAAATATTGTAAAGGATTAACTTTCAAAATAAGGGTTACCTTATGAGAAAGCATGTAACATCTAAGTTTTTGGCTAGCAAAAATCAAAGCTAGACAATTCTTCTCAATAGGAGGATACTTTACTTCTGCTGGTATTAGACGTCGGCTCAATTAATAGAGCACATTTTCCTTACCCTTGTCATTGACCTATGCTAATAGAGCTCTAAGAGAGTCTTCTAAGGCCGCAGTATAAATTATGAAAGGTTTTACTGGGATAGGGGCTCGCAAAATAGGTGTCGTTAAGTATTGCTTAATATCCTCAAAAGCCCATTGACATTTCTCTTTCCAAATGAATTTGGTGACCTTTTTAATTAATGCCAAAAGGGCTGACACTTACCTGAAAGATTAAATATAAAACATCTTAGGTAAGCCAATTTATGTTGAAAGGATCGTAGCTACTTCAAGGTTTTGGAGGGTGGCATTTCTAAGATAGCTTTAATCTTATCTGGGTGGATGATACATAAAAAATATATGCCTATTTAGACCTATATTTTATACTCATTTTTAGTGATATTGTGCTTTAAAGGAAGGTATTTTTCATGTTTTATTGTAGGTTGTTGATTTTTGGGACTTGAAGCAAAAAGGAAGAAAAAAAGAAGCAAAAAGGATGAAATTTAGAGTCAAAATGACGTTTTTGAGAAAATACTCAACGCCGACAGCGCCAGGATGGACGTCGATGGTGCAGACCTACATAACTGAGGCCAGAATATACTTAGCACCGATGACACCAAGAGCAGCGCTTACGACACCATTTCACAAAGAGCACGAAATTAATTCATGGGCCACTGGTGCCAAGGTCGGTGCAAGACCTATTTCTAGAATATTCGATGAATTTGGATGCCTTTTGAAGAGTTTTTGGATGCACATATTGGAAAACCAACTTTAGGCTCTATTTAGAGCAAAATTTGACCAGAAAACTCTCTCTTCCACTCACCCCCAACCACATAGAGACCGTTAGTCATTTATGTCTTTAGAGATTTGAGTTTTTGTAGTGAGTTTAAGTGTGAATTCTTTTCTAAGAGTTGTTAGAGAGGGAGAGAAGTGAGATATTTATTCTTCCTACATCTTTTAAGAGAGAATCATAAGTATTGTGAAGAGAGAGAGTCCAAGAGAGGCTACAAAGGATTTTCTTTGAGAAAGAGTTTCAGATAAGTGTTGTTTGTTTGTTATTGTTGTATGAACTTTCTTTTATAAATAAAATTTATGTTTTGTTGTATATTTCTCATGAAGTCTGAGTAATTTCCTTTATCTTTCTCTCTAGTTTGAGATGTGGTAAAATGAAGAGATAATTTGGATGTGCCAACTTTAAAATATAAAATAAATTGTGATGGTTTTTCAACTCTGTTCTTAATTTACTTTTCGATCTCACCAATTCAAATGTTAAAATATGTTGTGAAACATATGATTCTACATCTTCTAAGAGAGAATCAAGAGTACTGTGAAGAGAGAAAGAGTCCAAGAGAGGCTACAAGAGATTTGCTTTGAGAAAGAGTTTCATATAAGTGTTGTTTGTTTATTATTGTTGTATGAACTTTAGAGGCTACAAGAGATTTGCTTTGAGAAAAAGTTTCAGATAAGTGTTGTTTGTTTATTAGTGTTGTATGAACTTTCGGGATTTGCTTTGAGAAAGAGTTTCAGATAAGTTTTATTTGTTTATTAGTGTTGTATGAACTTTCTTTTATATATAAAATTTATGTTTTTTTGTATCTTTATCATGAAGTCTAAGTAATTTCCTTTATCTTTCTCTCTACTATGAGATGTGGTAAAATGAAGAGATAATTTGGATGTGTCAATTTTAAAATATAAAATAAATTGTAATGGTTTTTCAACTCTGTTCTCTGACCAATTTAAATGTTAAAATATGTTGTGAAACATATGATCCCGGAAATGAAGTATGAGTTCTATAATAGAATAAGAATCACATTTAATTCCATGGAGGAGTATTTCTTTCATGGAATTAAGTGCAAATAAATAGAGAAATATACATTATTAGGCATAGAATTGGAAATTTTAGGGTGACAGACTAAAATCCCCAATTTGGTCTTTGTATTTAAGAACTAAAGCGAGTGTTTGCCTTCAAAGGAGGGGAAGTGGGAGCTCTGAACTGAGAGCCAGTATCCTCCCAGCTTAACCACAGAATTAGGGACTAAACTTGATATTAGCCAATGATTCTCTATAACACTGAATTAGGGTAGAGAATTAAAATTACTCCTATTTGGCATAGTACATATTTAAACAATTTATCTAATCTCATTTTACTAAAAACTCATTGTAGTGGGAAAGATTCTCTTACATATTAGATAACTTCATCACATAAACATAGTTTGGTAGTTACTGTTTAAACTTTGCATTTCAAATTTGCTAGTAGTTAATAATTTAGTTCTAATAGTACATCAAATATTTGAAATTAGTGACAATAATTTTATTTTATTGCTGTGAATTTTCTTTTTAGTTTATTACTTCAAATTTAAACCTTCCTCATGGGATCGATATTTGGGGCTTAAACAGAAAGTCCTATATTACTTGATAATGATACGTATGCTTGGGTAGAATCCCTAAATAAATTGCTTAAATTTCTTATTCATAAAATAACACATCAAGTTTTTGACATCGTTGAAAAGCGGAGTCAACTTTATATGTTTTGCATAACTATATCATTGGGATCAGGTTTTTGGCACTATTTTTGGGGAAGGTAATGATAAATTAAATAGATTTGTTAAAATAGGAAATTTAGCGATAATATAACATATTAAAATAAAAAAAATAATAAAAATAAAAATTCAATATATATATATATATATATATANAACTTAGATCTCATGGGCAAAACACAACAAAACTCAGAATTCATATATAAAAGCAAATTCATACAAACTACAATAGGAAATAAACTTATCTCTAATTTCTCCCCAAAAAAACTCCTCAAAATTTCTCTGAAACTCTTCATTTCTTTGCAGCACACATAATTCCTCTTTGAAGCGGCAAGGAGGAAGAAATCTCTCACTTTCCCTCCACTCTTACAATCTCTCGAAGAATTCCTCACAATTTAGACTCTCTACACTTTTTTCACATTTCAATTTGGAGTCTCTTCCTCTTTATTTTCGGCCAAAGTCTTCTTTTTAAAGATGTGGATGAACTTTCCCAAGAGTTGCCTAAGCACCCCTCCAAAATTCATCCTTATCCAATGCCTAATTGGACATAACCGCTGATCTCTCTGTCGGAGGCCTCGAGGGTGCTGTCGGAGGGCATTCTATTTGAGGATGATAGGCAGTAGAGATTATATGAATAATTTTAAATTTTTCTGCCAATCTCTGAATGTATTTATTTCTAAAATGGGATCCTCTGTCAGTGATAATCATTCTAGGCATTCTGTATCTAGTGAAAATATTTTTCATTAAAAACCTTGGACACTTTTAGCATCACAACGAGGTAAAGCTTGTGCTTCAATCCACTTAGAAATGTAGTCTACAGCTTGTCACAACGAGGTAAAGCTTGTTCTTCAATCCACTTAGAAACGTAGTCCACTGCAATTAATATATATAAGTTCCTGAGTTAAAGCTTGTGCTTCAATCCACTTAGAAATGTAGTCTACTGCAACTAATATATATAAGTTCCTAAATGAAGGCATAAATGGTCCCATGAAATCTAATCTCCAAACATCAAAGATCTCAACTTCTAACATGAAATTGACGTATTTCATTTCTTCTAGATATATTGCCTACTCGTTGGCAATGATCACAAGTTTTTATGTATCTATAAACATTTTTAAAGATAGTAGGCCAATAAAATCCAGTTTGTAAAATTTTATAAGCAGTTTTATCAATCCCAAAATGTCCTCCAAATTCAAAATCATGACTTAAAATTTTATAAGCAGTTTTATCGCTCCCAAAATGTCCTCCAAATTCAGAATCATGACATTTTTGAATGATTAGCTCAGTTTCTTCAAAAGGTACACATCTTCTCATAATCATATCCTTACATTGTTTATATAAATAAGGCTCACCCCAAAAATATGCTTTCACATCATGAATGAATTTCTTTTCTTGTTACAGTGTCAGCATAGGTGGCAAAATATCACTTACAATATAGTTAACAATATCAGCATACCATGGTTTTCCACTCATTAATATTATAAAGTTGTTCATCAGGGAAACTGTCTGTAATTTCATTGTCGTGATCAAATAATTCATGATTTTCTAATCTTGACAAATGATCAGCAATTTGATTATCAGTTCCTTTTTTATCAATAACCACAAGATCAAATTCTTGCATCAAAAATATCCATCTAATCAACCTTGGTTTGACATCCTTCTTTTGCATTAGATATTTAATAGCAGAGTCCAGTGTGCACAACACATTTAGTCCTAATTAAATAAGATCTAAATTTTTCTAAAGCATACACAATCATGCTCCAAATAAATAAGATCAAAATTTGTTTAAAATATACACAATGGCCAGTAACTCTTTCTCAGTAACAGTATAGTTAATTTGTGCATCATTAAGAGTTTTACTAGCATAGTATATACCTTTAAAAAAATTTTCATACATTTGTCCAAGAACAGCTCCAATAGCATAATCACTAACATCACACATCAGATCAAATGGTTTCTCCCAGTTAGGTGAAACTATAATAGGGGCTGTGATTATTTTTTTTCTTTAATAGCTTAAAGGCATTTAAATAGCTTTCAGTAAATTCAAATTTCTTGTCCTTTTCTAAAAGTTGGCATAAGTAATTGCTTTCAGTAAATTCAAATTTCTTGTCCTTTTCTAAAAGTTGGCATAGAGGTTTAGTAACTCTTGCTTCAGTAAATTCAAATTTCTTATCCTTTTCTAAAAGTTGGCATAGAGGTTTAGTAATTTTTGGTAAATCTTTAAAAAAACGCCTGTTAAAACAAACATGTCTAAGAAAACTCCTAACCTCTCTTACATTAGTAGGAGGTGTTAGTTTAGAGATAACTTGAATTTTTACAGGGTCTGCTTCCATACCATCTTTCAAAATTTGATGCCCTAATACAATTCCTCCTACAACCATAAATTGACATTTCTCCCATTTCAAAACCAAATTAGTTCTTTCGCATAACTCTAAAACTTTTTCAAAATTATTTAAGCATGCGTCAAATGATGTTCCAAATACAGAAAAAATCATCCATAAATACTTCAGTTCCATCATCAATTAACTTACTAAATATAGACATCATACATCTCTGGAATGTTGCAGGTACATTACATAATCCAAAAGACATTCTTCAAAAAGAAATAGTTCCAAAAGGACTAGTAAATGTTGTCTTTTCTTGATCCTCAAGGGCAATAAGAATTTGATGTTAACCTGTATATCCATCTGAAAAACAAAAATATTTGTGCCCAGCAAGTCTATCTACTATTTGATCTAAAAAGGGTAAAGGGAAGTGATCTTTTCCAGTGGCAGTGTTTAATTTTCTATAATCAATACAAATACGCCACCCAGTAACTTGTCTGATAGGTATTAATTCGTTGTTTTTTCTTGTGCTTCAATAGTCTCCCCTCCTTTCTTAGGAACACAATGAATTGGATTTACCCAAGCACTGTCAGAAATAGGATATTTCTTCAACAGTCACTCCTCCTTTCTTAGGAACACAATGAATTGTACTTACCCACGCACTATCTGAAACTCAACAGTCACTCATCCTTTCTTAGGAACACAATGAATTGGACTTGCCCACGCACAAACTGAAATATGATATATAATTCCAGTGTCTAACCATTTCAAAATTTCCTACTTAACTACTTCTTTCATCATTGGATTTAATCTCCTTTGTTTATATTGTTCATCTAATATAATTTTGTGCATAAAGATTGAATGACTGATTCCCTTAATATCAGCTAAGGTCCAACCAAAAGCTTTTTATATATTTTCAATGTATCTAACAGTTTTTGCTCTTGCAAATCATTTAATTCTAAAGATATAATCACATGTCATATAGATGAGTCTCCCAGAAACACATACTTCAAGTGGCTAGGCAATATTTTCAACTCAAGTTCAGATTGTTTTATAATTGATGAAACTAGATTCTTATCAGCATTTCCTGTAATATCTAGCATCTCAAATCTTTCCTGAACATAGCTAGATTTTTATCAGTATTTTCTGTAATATCCAGCATCTCAAATCTTTCCTAAAATAATCTAATTTTTCAATTTCTAATTTGTCCAAAATAACTTCATCACTCTCTTCAAATTGTTCTTTCTCTTCAAATTGTTCTTTCTCTTTAAAATGTTCTTTAAAATGTTCATTTAATAGATGTTCACTAATTTCCATGTGAAAACATTCATTATCTCTTTCAACAGCAGGGTATTTATTTACTCTCATATTTAATTCTCCTTTTTGAACATCTAGTTTTTGATCATTAACTCTCATAATTAATTCTCCTTTTTGAACATCTATCATAGTTTTTCTAGTAGCTAAAAATGGTCTCCCTACAATGATATGTATTTCTTTATCTTCTTCCATATCTAAAACAATGAAATCCACAGGAAAGATAAATTTATCAACTTTTACTAACACGTCTTCTATAACTCCCTTAGGATATGTAACTGATCGATCTGTTAATTGAAAAGTTATAAAAGATGGTGAGACTTCTCCTAATCCTAATCTTTTGAAAATTGATAGAGACATAAGATTAATTCTGGCTCCCAAATCACATAAAGCTCTTTCATAAAATTTTTCACAGATAGCACACAGTATAGTGAAACTGCAATGATCTTTTAATTTTTCTGGAAACTTTTTTTGAATAATTACACTACACTCTTCGCTAAGTGCAACAGTTTCGTTATCAGTGAACTTCTTTTTCTTGTTCAGAATATCTTTCATAAATTTCACATAATTGGGCATTTGCTCTAAAGCTTCTACGAAGGAAATATTTACCGTTAACTTCTTAAGAATTTCTAAAAATTTGTAAAATTCTTTATTCTGTTTTTGTTGCTTCAATCTTTGAGGAAACGATGGTGGAGATTTCTCCACAGTAATTTTCATTGGTGTAATTAGATATTCTAAATCTGGGTATTCATGATCCTCTTCTTTTTTGGTATTCATTTTCTCTTTTTCAGTTTCCATTTCTTTTTATACTCTTGTCTCCAATTCTTTTCCACTTCGTAATTGTATCGCTTTTATCTATTCTTTTCCTTGATTTCTTTTTGCACTCTTGTTTCCAATTCTTTTCCACTTCGTAATTGTATCACTTTTATCTATTCTTTTCCTTGATCTTTATCACAGTACTAGGAAAAGTTTCTGGTGTTCGGTTACTAAGCGCAGTAGCGATATGCCCTAATTGATTTTTAATATTCTTATTAGCAGTTCCTTGATTTTATAATTGATTTTCTTGAATTTGTAATTGATTTCCTTGATTCTGCAATTATTGACCCATGTTTAATATCAGCTCTTCCATAGACAACTTCTTCTCCTTAATTTGAGTGTTACTATTAAATCTTGGAGGATAAAAGGTCTATAATTAACATTTCCTTAGTTGGATGAATTTCCTAATGGGGTTCACTGGGTTGTTTTCTCGTTATTGATTTGTAGAAGAATTATTATTCCAATTAAAATTTGGATGATTCTTCCAACCTAGGTTATAATAGTTCAAATAAGGGTTGTTGGGTCTATTAATAACATTTAAAGTCTCATACGAAGATTGAACATCCATAAATTGCCCAGATAAATTCTCTTCCATCATAGGAGGTGTTGGAGAATAATTCATCCCATAATAATCTAGTTTCTTTGATATTGCAGCAATCTGCGAAGCTAACATAGTTATTGCATCAAAATTATGGATACTAGCTACTCTTTTAGAATTTACCCTTTCTGAGGGCCATTAAAATTTGTTGGTAGTCATCTCCTCTATTAACGAATAAGCCTCATCAAAAGGTTTTGACATTAAAGAACCACCGGCCCCAACATCTATAATCAATCTAAGTGATCCCACTAATCCATTATAAAAAGTTTGAATTATCAACCATATCTATAATCGATCTAAGTGATCCCACTAATCCATTATAAAAAGTTTGAATTATCAACCAATTGGTAACAAATGATGAGGGCATTTCCAAGAAGATCTTAAAATCTCTGCCAAGCTTCTTATATTGACTCTCCATCAATTTGACAAAATGATGTTATGTCATTTCTAAGTTTAGCAGTTTTGGATGGAGGGAAATATTTGGATAGAAATTTATGTGAAAGTTCTCCCCAAGTTCTAATAGATCCTGGTGCTAAAAAATTTAACAATATCTTAGCCTTATCCCTCGGTGAAAATGAAAAAAGTCTAAGTCTAACAGCATCGTTTGAAACACTATCATATTTAAAAGTAGCACACAGTTTTAAAAAACTAGCGAGGTGTAAATTAGGATCTTCATTGGTGTGCCTCTGAATCGATTGTTTTGTACCATTTGGATAATAGCAAGTTTAAGCTCAAATGAATTAGCAGCTACATCAAATTTTGGATAGATAAGTGAATTTCATTTGTTGTAGGATTAGCATAATCTCATAGGGGTCTAGGTTGGTGTTCACTTTCTATTCCTTGATTGTTCATGTTGTTTTCCATTGTATCACAATTTCTAGGTTCTCTTCTGAATATACTAATTTTTCTAACAGTGTGTTCTAATTCTGAATCGTAGGGTATAAGATTTTCAAGTCCAAAATTACGCATACAATTTGAAATCAGTACACAGTAAAACAGTTAACTAAATATGAAAATAAGTTGCAATTCAAGTAAAAATTTTCTAATAATCCTAATTTGTCTGTTACTCTAATTGTAATTTTTGTTTACTCCCAGGCAACGGCGTCAAAAACTTGACAGCGACTTTATATATGCTTAAAAATATAAGTAATTAATACTACTGCTAAAAGATTTAATTCCTCAGCAACTGTACCAAAACTTAATGACAGTTATAGATTTGATAAAGATGGATGTATAAAATATTCAATAATTGTAAAGTCACACTTACTTAATAATGGTTATAGATTCGATAAAGATGTATATATAAAATATTCAATAATGGTAAAGTCACACTTATCAATGCAAGTATACGTATCACTCAAGTAATATAGGGCTCTAATGGAGTCTTAGATATCAATCCCACAGGGAGTAATAATATCGCACAAGTAATATAGGGCTCTAATGGAGTACTAGATATCAATCCCACAGGGAGTGGTTTAGAACTAGCTCAAGTAATATAGGGCTCTAATGGAGTCCTAGATATCGATCCCACAGGAAGTGGTTTAGAAATCAAGTAATATAGGGCTCTAATGGAGTCCTAGATATCGATCCCACAGGGAGTAATATTAGAATTATGTATAAAATATTCAATAATTGTAAAGTCACACTTATCAACGCAAGTATATGTATCGCTCAAAATATAAGATAAATATGGACGAAATAAATATTCAATAATTGTAAAGTCACACTTATCAACGCAAGTATACGTATCGCTCAAGTAGATTAAATATTCAATAATTGTAAAGTCACACTTATCAACGCAAGTATATGTATCGCTCAAGTAATGGATTCGATAAAGATGGATGTATAAAATATTCAATAATTGTAAAGTTACACTTATCAACGCAAGTATACGTATCGCTCAAGTAATATAAGTTTCAATATTTGTAAAGTCACACTTATCAACGCAAGTATACATATCGCTCAAGTAATATAGGGGCTTTAATGGAGTCCTAGATATCAATCCCACAGGGAGTAATATTAGAACTACAAATTAAGATTTTAGAAAAGCAATACTTTAATCGCAACAATGAAATTCAATTTGTTTATTTGTCACTAATAGGCAATTGAAATAAATATGTAATTTTAAAAAACTATTAAATAACTAATTATACTAACGAAGGCTCTAATGTGATATTCAATATATAAGAAAGTGTTCTTCTCCTCATCAAGAAATTATAGTAAATGGATAAAGTGAATCAGTTCAATTTGTATTGTGCTAAATAGGAGCATACATATTCTTTATCATTTGGTCCAGCATAAAGAACATTGACTAATCTTACACTTGTTTACTGAATCTGCGGCTAAGCTGGGAGGATACCGGCTCTCACTTTGGAGCTCCCATGTTCCCCTCGCCTGAGGGCTAACATCTATACTTCAGCACCCAAACGATAGGACGGAATTGGGAATTTTAGTCTGTCACTCTAAAATCTCCAATTCTACGCCCGATAATTTTATTTCCCTATTTATTNGATCTCGTTTAACTTTGCTTTCGTAAGACTATAACTCGCATGAAAACACAAAATCTCTGGTGGTAAATGGTAAAACAAGTTGATTACCTCTGGAGTAAAAGGTACCAACTCCCTTCGAACCATAACTCGATCGTCCTCAGCCTCTGGGAGATTTGCATAAAACTCCCTTACAATAGAAATTACAACAACATCAGAGAAACAACAGAACTGTTCCTGCTGTCGGCGGACTATCAAGTCTTCCATTTCTCCACCTGGACTCTTAAAACATTGTTCCTGAATCAATTTTTGTGACTGTAGAGCATCACTATATCGATCCTGAGCTTTTGAACTGACAAATTTGCTCGAATCAAATGGGCTCTTTCCTTTTCCTCCTTTTCATTCTTGGTGTCATTCTACAAATTTGATAAATTCTAAAAATAAGTTTAAAAATCAAGTTTAAATCACTAAACTAAACTTCCAAAAGCACTAACTAAACTTTCCAAGCNGTCCTTTTCCTCCTTTTCATTCTTGGTGTCATTCTACAAATTTGATAAATTCTAAAAATAAGTTTAAAAATCAAGTTTAAATCACTAAACTAAACTTCCAAAAGCACTAACTAAACTTTCCAAGCAATTTCCATAGATTTTTCTTCACTTTTCACCATGAATAGAAAATTTTCGAAATCTTCCAAATGTGCTTAAAATATATGGTGAAAATCCAAAATTTTTTGCATAGAAGTAAAACTTTTATCTCAAGGAACTTGGATCTAGCAAATCTCACTCGATTCCACCAAGAAATCTCCAAATTTCACTTGCCCTAGCCCTCAAAATTATAAACTCAAGTTGGGGAAGACGATAGGAGGCGTTGAAATGGCTTTTTGGACCTAAAATTCACTTTTAACCATTCTCAAATTGGTTTTCCTGAACCGGTGCTTAAGCACATGTAAATGTTGCTTAGGCGCCTACCTCTTGGGTTGGCTCGCGCTTAAGCGCGAGATGTGGCGCTTAGGTGCCAGTGCACAATTTTTGAAATTTTAAATTTTAAGTAAAATGTATTATTAGTCTAAGCAAACCACCCCTAAATGGTCTCATAACATTTAAATGACTATTTTTACTTACTATAACTCCCTTTTCTCTCAAAATTCTCCATAATAATTAATTTAATTCGAGGCTAAAAATAACATAAATTTTATCAAAAATAAACTTATATTAATTCACAAACAAGTGCAAACACATTTAACACTTAGTTCTCTCTCCAAATAGTCTTGGATGAGAAAATTTTTCAAGTACAGAACACTTAACACACATTTACAATTAAACACATAAGTGACACAAACACTAAACACAAGACAAAAACATTAACACACTTAAAAACATGACTCCAAACACACACTTCCTAACACTTAACTTAATGCCACTCTTCATTAGAAGGAACGAATTCTTGTCTCTTAGTAGTCTCTCTAGGNTTAACACACTTAAAAACATGACTCCAAACACACACTTCCTAACACTTAACTTAATGCCACTCTTCATTAGAAGGAACGAATTCTTGTATCTTAGTAGTCTCTCTAGGAATATAGAGTTGATAAAACGGAAGGTGGGGTGACAAACTCTAATACTATCATCTTCGATCCACTTTTTCTTAAGGAACATCGCCTTATCCGCTNGAACAAAACTTAAACACTAAACCACATGAAAACAACAACTGCTAACACATAAATTCTAACACTAAACTTAATTCCATTCTTCATTTGAAGGAACAAATNTTCTATGAAGGGAAACATCCTCTGATTTTTCCAAAGTCATAGGAGGTTCCTATATAGAGATCAATATTTTTCAAGTTCTTGCACATTATTTCCTTCAAATAATCATGGAAATTAGCATATTGATTAGAAAACTCTAAGAAAATTTTGGAAGGTCCACCATGACCAGAGAAGCATTTGTAAATAATTTAATGAGTCAAGTCATTTAAAATGCACTTAAATTTTACAAAGCGGGCTAAAGAGAAATATTCAGAGGATAAAAATCATAGATTTCATTTTCTCTTGGTAAGAGCTTCACTTTAACTTAGAAATTTTTAATTTTCACCATAGATTTTGGGAGATCCGAAAAATGGGATTTTTTATGAAAGTGCTCGAAGGAAACTCATGGAGAAAAGTTTCTTACAAAATAATCTTGCTTAGGGAGTTAGATTTTTTATTTAGTAATTTATTTGGATTTTCATAGAATTTCTGATGGCTCCCGAAGTTAAGTAAGGAAGACCGACCGATGACTTTGATGCTCGACGATTTGTTAGTTTTAAAGCTCAATACAGTTGCAGTACCTTATTTGAGAACAAAAGAATGATCCAAGAGCGGACATTTACAAACTCAAGAGGCGAGGTAGAGAGGTTGATTGGCGCTAGAAATTGGGAGCGATTATGATACTTCACTATTGTGGCGATCGTCCCTATGGTTTGGGAGTTTTACAAAAACTTAAGATTCTCTGCGAAAGATCACATTTTGGTGAGAGGTACGCAAGTCAAGTTTACCTCTGAAAGGATCAATGCATTTCATGGGCTTAGAAACATCTTCCATGATGAATATGCCACTTTTTCTATCACCGATTCATCATTGAAAGAAATTATTGCCTTTCTGACTGATGGAAGAGGAGAGTGGAAGATAAAGAATAACAAGATAGTTAACTTTCCTGCTTTCATGTTAACTATTCAGTCAAAAATGTGGCACCATTTCATCTCTGTCAGACTTTTACCTATGAATAATCTTGCTGATGTTACAAAGGATCGACCTGTGTTGAACTATTACATTCAGAATATGAAGGCAATAGGCGTTGGTATACTTATAGTTCATCATGCTTGGAGGATTGCTGGTAGTGCTACTGCTGGAGGCTTGGGATATCCTGCCCTGATTTTCACTTTATTTGAACAATTAAGAGTTGAATCCCATAGAAATGAAGAAAGATTGCAACCTCAGAATCCAATTTGGAAACACATGATTCAGAGGGTAGAATCATTTGTTGAGTCCAGAAGTGGAAGAAGGGAAAGACCCTCTACATCTACCACAGGGGCATCTACTAGTGCTGCGTCTTTGGAAGGTGTTATTGACCAACTTATGATTTAATAATATGATAGTATTAATATACAGACTCAGTTGGGAGAGATAGATGCAAGGAATGCATATATTCATGAATGTCAGCAGAGAAGAGTTTATCATGATATAGATTTTCAAAATGCTATGGTTAGACACTTCATTGGTGAACCTAATGTGAACTTTCTTGTTTGCCCCAGCTTTTTCCCCTATGCTCTTGATCCTGATTACTTATTATATGCAATAATATAACATTGTCTTTGATGATATTTTTCATTTATGTTTTCTTATTTTGCAATAGAGAAAAAATTTGATCATGGAGAAAATAAGAATTTAACTTTTTAATATATATAACACATTAAACAATGACTCCTAACAAACAAACTTTAACACAGAACTTAATTCCATTCTTCAATTGTTGAGACAAATTTTGGTCCTTCATTAGTCTCTTCTGGGGCAATCAAAATATAAAGTTGATAAAACGGGCGGTGGTGACGAGCTCTAATACTATCTTCTTCAATCCATTTCTTCTTAAGATACATCTCCTTATCTACTTCTTCTATATAACTAGTATGACTAAATTGTATTTTTAATTGCCATCCAATATGCTATGGATGTGCAAGAATCTCAATTACCTTCGTCTTAAGTAAAGCCATGATGGTATCAGTTTTGTTGATCTTTTCCGATATTCCTTCAATACAAACGACTATGAAACCGTTATAAATCTCTTGTGCACTTTGACTAATGAATCTCTTCCTTCTTCTTAAAATCCATCTCCCATGAAGACATCTTCTCAAAATCTCTCTCTCTCTCTCTCTATCTCTCTTAGACTTTTAGGGCTAAAAATGAACTGGGGTGAAATTCCATCACAAAACCCTTCTATTTATAAGCCTAAATCACTCTAGTAACTCTTAGGCACGTCCTAAAACTAGCTTGGGATGTTTTAGTTAACCAATTGGAGGTTAAATCTTCTAGAATCTGGATTTCACACATGGTTTTTAACAAATATTTGTGCTTAAGTGCCAGTGCTTTATTTTGCACCAGTCAACTTAACATCCAAATTCTTATTTTAGCATGTCTAGATTACTAAATAAAGTTTTAAAATCAATACTAACACATAATAGTCTCAAAAATACTACCCCAAATTTTCTTAATCACACACAAACACCAATCAAAGCAAAACCCACTCATAACTATGGGTTGCCTTCCACAAAGCGCTTGGTTTAACGTCGTCAGCCCGACGTAACCAGTGCTTATTTTGGTTGACCCAACATCATTCAATCTTTAAATTTATGTTGATCCCCTACTAAATAAGGTTTCAGTTTATGACCATTCACTTTAATTACTTTATTATTTTTAGGATCTTTGATATCCACAGCTCCATAAGGACAAATGGACCCATCCACCTGGACTTAAGTTTGCCTGAAAATAATCTTAACCTTGCATTGTATAATAATACTTATTGCCCTAGCTGAAAATTTTTAATAAGAATCCTTTGATCATGCCATGTCTTCATATTTTCTTTAAAAATCTTAGCACTCTCGTAAGATTCATTCCTTATCTCTTCAAGCTCATTTAATTGCAATAATATTTTCTCACTAGCATCCTTCAAATTATAATTGAACTCTTTAATTTTCCAATATGCTTTATGCTCGAGTTTAACTGGTAAGTGACAAGCTTTCCCAAATATAGTTCTATTTGCAGTCCTATAAACCCACAAAGCATAGTCAAGTTTGACTGACCAATCCATTTTTGTTGGATTCATAGATTTTTCATAATTCTCTTAATTTTCCAATTGGATAATTCAGCCAAACCACTTGTCTGAGGATGATAAGTAGTAGCAATTCTATTGTTTATATGATATTTCCTTAATAATTTCTCCATTATGACATTTCTGAAATGACTTCCCCCATTAGTTATGATAACTCTTGGCATCTGAAATCTACAAAGTATGTTTGTTTTCAAAAATTTTGCAACACTTTGAACATCACATCGAGGTAAAGCAATAGCTTCTATCCATTTGGATATATAGTCCACTGCTAACAATATATATAAATTTTTGAAAGATGATATAAATGGTCCCATGAAATCTAATTCCCAAACATCAAATATTTCAACTTCAAGCATATAATTGAGGGGCATCTCATTTATTCTAGAAATATTGCATACTCGTTGACATCTATCACAAGTTTTAATATAAGCGTTAACATCTCTAAAGATAGTAGACTAACAGAATATAGATTATAAATTTTTGTATGTTGTTTATCAACACCAAAATGTCCCCCCAAAATTAGAATTACGACATTTTTGGATAATTCCATAAGTATCTTCTAAAGGTACACATCTTCAAAAAATCATATCCATTCCTTATTTAAATAAAAATGGGTCATCCCAAAAATAAGTCTTAGCTTCAGAAATAAATTTCCTCTTCAGTTGGTATGTCATTACATAGGGCGTAATATCACTAACAAGAAAGTTCACAATGTAGGCATACCACGAAACACACCATTCATTAATATCAAACAGTTTTTTATCTGGAAAATGTTCTTTAATTTCTTTTTCAAAATAGAGTGATTTTTTTAACTCAAGCCTGGAAAAATGATCAGCAATTTGATTTTCAATCCCCTTTCGATCTACTATTTCAAAGTCAAACTCTTGCAAAGTAGAATCCATCTTATAAGTCTAAGTTTAACATCCTTCTTTTTCATTCAGTACTTAATAGCAGAATGATCTGTATGCACTATGCAGTGAGTCCAAATTAAGTATGATCTAAATTTATCAAAGGCATATACTACTGCTAATAACTCTTTTTCTGTTGTTATATAATTAATTTGGGTTTCATTAAGAGTTTTACTAGCATAGTAAATTACTTTAAAAAATTTATCATATCTTTGTCCTAAAACAACTCCAACAGCATAATCACTAGCATCGCACATCAGTTCAAAAGGTTTTCACCAATATGGTGAAACTATAATTGGTGCAGTGACTAATTTTTCTTTTAATAACTCAAAAGCTTTTAGGCAGTCTTCATCAAAATTGAAAATTACATATTTCCCCAATAAATGACATAAAGGCTTACCAATTTTTTAAAAAGTCTTTAATATATGTAGAATCCAGAATGTCCCACAAAAGCTCCTAATTTCCCTTACATTTGTTGGATAAGGTAAATTAGTGATCACTTGAGTTTTAGCAGGATCTACTTCCATACCATTTTTTGATATTTGATGTCCTAATACAATTCCTCCTACTACCATAAATTGGCATTTTTCCTAATTAAGGACTAAATTTGTTTCTTCTCAGCACTTAAGAATTTTTGATAAATGTTCTAAACATGAGTCAAATGAAGGTCCAAACACTAAAAAATCATCCATAAATACTTCAATCCCTTTTTCTATTAAATCACAAAAAAATGTCATCATACATCTTTGAAATGTAGCAGGTGCATTACATAAACCAAAAGGCATTCTTCTAAAAGCAAATGTACCATACAGACTGGTAAAAATTATTTTCTCTTGATCCTCAAGAGTTATTTGAATTTAGTGATAATCGGTATATGCTTCAAGAAAATAAAAGTATTTATGCCCAGCTAGCTTATCTTGCATTTGATCGGGAAAGGGTAGTGGAAAATGATCTTTCTTAGTGGCAAGATTTAATTTTATATAATCAATGCATATTCACCACCTTGTGACTTGTCTAGTAGGTATTAACTCATTATGTTCATTCATAGTTACAGTAACTCCTCCTTTTTTAGGAACGTAGTGAATTGGACTAACCCATGCACTATCTGAAATAGGGTAGATAATTCCAGCATCTAACTACTTTAAAATTTCTTTCTTAATAACTTCTTTCATTACAAGATTCAATCTCCTCTGAGGATCAGCCCTAGATTTGCAGCTCTCTTCCATATGAGTTCTATGCATACAAATTGAAGGAATGATTTCTTTAATATCAACTATTGTCTATCTAAAGGCTTTCTTAAAATTTTTTCAATATTTTCATCATTCTTTCTTCTTCTTCCATCATTAATTTTTATGAAATTATAACTGGTAATATAGAGGAATCACCTAAAAAGGCATATTTTAAATGATCAAGAAGTAATTTCAACTCAAGTTCTGGAGGGTTTTCTATTGATAACAAAATGAATTATCTTTTTCTAGCGTGTCCAGAATTTCAAAACTTTCTCGAACATAATTTGAATTTTCCTCAAAAAGATCTTCACATTGATCTAATTCCTCTTCTTGCTCGTGTTGCAAATCTCTTACTTCAAATTTTTCTTCATAATTAGTTTTGAAATGAAATTCACTCAGATATCTTATAACATCCATTCTATAGCGCTAATCATCTTTACCTTTTGCAGGATACTTCATTGATATTGAAATATGAAAAGTAATAGTTTTATTATTGATGCGCATTATTAATTCCCCTTTCTGCACATCAATCATTGCTCTTTCTATGGCTAAGAAAGGCCTCCCCAAAATGATAGGTATCTCTTTATCTTCCTCTATATCCAGCACAATGAAATCAACAGGAAAGATAAATTGATCAACTTTCACTAGGACATCTTCTATAACTTCTTTAGGGTAAGTTATCAAACGATTTACTAATTACAGAGTTACAGTAGTAGGGGTTATTTCTCCTAATCCCAATCTTTTGAATTTTGATAATGACATAAGGTTAATGCTTGCACCTAAATCACATAACGCTTTTCTATAAATCTGTCTCTTATCACACATGGAATTGTAAAGCTACTAGGATCTTTAAGCTTTTCAGGAAGCTTCTTCTGAATAATTGCACTACACTCCTTACTAAGTGCAACAGTCTCATTATCTTCAAACTTCCTTTTCCTATTGAGAATATTTTAAATAAACTTTACATAGCTTGGCAGTTGTTCTAAGGCTTCAGTAAATGGAATATTAATTGTAAGCTTCTTAAAAATTTCTAAAAATTTTGAAATTGCTTATCTAACTTCTGTTGACGAAGTCTCTGAGGAAATGAAAGTGGTGGTTTTCTTAAGTTAACTTTAAGTGGAGAAATAGGTCTTTCAGAATCTTTTGGAGTGTCCTTTTTTTATTCTTCAATTTCTTCTCTCTCTACTTCAATTTCTTTTTGAACCCTACNGTTGATGTTCTTTAGAGAATTATTTCATAAGGAGCAATAGCTTCCGACATTACTCATGTTTCAACATCAAGCATATGAGAACGAAGTTACACATGCAACTTATGAGAATAATAAAGGAAAAGACTTGCAGCAAATATTACATTTGTAAGAATTATGGAAGTATTGCTACAAAATGTGCAAAACAATTTTTTAATTATTCAAAGAAGTCGACGTGTAATTAAAATATCGGAATTGTCTGCAAAATGGACTATCAAATTCTACACAAACAACAATTAATAAACAATTTGTTGCTTTGTCAGTCATGTATCAAATAGGAGATTACTCCTTGGATGGTGCAACAATGATAATTAAAGCCTTATCTAATTTAGGTTTTCAAGGTATGGATACATTTCTCTCTTTATCGTAATTTATAATTGATATTTCATGTCTTCTTCAAAATATCTGATCATAGATGATCATCTATTTTGGTTACTATAGTTTTTACCTATCAAAGCTATTGGAGATATTAATTATTTAGTGAAAGATGTTATCATATTTTTTATATTCTTAACTATTTTCATCACAGTAGAATAATTAATTGAC